>JAOEGS010012102.1:0-32533 GCA_025447755.1 Corythornis vintsioides | reverse complement strand
AGTGAGGGTGGCAGAGCCTGGCAGGGGCTGCCCAGGGAGGTTGTGGAGTCTCCTGCTCTGGAGACATTCCAGACCTGTCTGGATGCATTTCTGGGTGACCTGCCCTAGCTTTGGTTCTGCTCTGACAGGGGGTTCGGACTCAGTGACCTTTGGAGAGCCTCTTCCAACTCTGTGATTGTCACTAAACCAGGATGTTCATATATAAAACCTCCCATTTTTGCTACCAGGTGCTTGAATCTTTTCTTGTATCGGTTTAACCCTTCTTTGTGCTCCTCGGCATTTCCAGGTTGCACTGACCAGACAGCCATGGCTTGTGCGAAGGCAGCTGCCACTGTGCTCTCCCCACAGTGCTGGCAAACAGCACCAGCTGCCAGGGCAGAGCCAGTATTTAGCCTGCTGCCAACACCAAGATGCCAAGGGGGTTTCCCAGTCGCCTGCATCACAGAACCTGGAGGGGGAAAAGAGCAGGTAGGTTTTTTACAGTGCATTCTCCTGCCGCAGTGGGATTGTTCTCTGCAGTGTCTTCTACTTTCCTGGCCTGTATTAAATCACCTTGGAGGGTGGGGAGAGTCAGGAGGGGGAATCTGTGACACCCTCCAGAATCTCTTTGTCTAGTTTGAATAATGTAATGTGGAGCAAGGGCAAATGGGTGTTCAGAGAATTTAGCTACAGCACAATATTTAATGTCATTTCTGCATGCTTTTTCATCTCCAACCTACTTGCTATGCCTGCCATTGTGTCAATAACTTCAGACAGATATATAAAAGAGAGTAGCAGAAATAGTGGCAATACTGCCTCTTTGTATGATTGCTTTTTTTCTCTCTTAGCAGGAGATTGTCTTGGGTGATTTCTTCCCTTGAGAGGAAAAATGAATAGTAAGAGCTGTGATGATTGGCACTAAGCTTGAGAAGAGCAGATGTGAGCCTGCACAGCTGGACAAAGAAAAAACCACACTGTGCTACCTACATTTGTATTTAGGTTGCCCCAGGGATGCCCCGGTGTCTAGGGGGACTTGGCATACGAACAGCCAAAGCCATCAGGCACATTTACATAGGTGAGAACACTTGGGTGTCCTTTTCAAAGCCAGAGAGCAATGATTAAAGCAACATAAAGGAAATATGGCTGCATGGTTTTTCTCTCCGAGAATAGAAAGACTAAGGGTGGAAATATTAAAAAAAAATTAAACCTGACAAAGGTGATGAATTTATTAATTAAATCAACACGTTTTCATTTAATTTACTGTAGTCTATCAGTTTATTATATGGTAATCTAAAAGGGACTTGATTTTGCCTTTCAGGCTGCAGTTGCTATGCCAGAAACTAAAGATAGATGTTTTAGATAAGATTTTAATATTAAAGCTTCTCACCCAAAAAGTGGAAAAACTTGCTAAATAGGGAAAAATTAAAAAGCCTCATTTCTCTCCAAGGTGCTTTACTTTAGTTTTGCACACTTGAGGTTTGCCATGAGGGTAATAAGACACTGGCACAAGTTGCCCAGAGAGGAGGTAGATGCCTCATTCCTGCCAATATTTAAGGTGAGGTTGGATGGGGCTCTGAGCAAACTGATCTAGTTGAAGATGCCCCTGCTCATGGCAGGGGGGTTGGACTAAAGGTGCCTTCCCACCCAAACCATTCTATGAAATGGAAGAGGCCTCATAAAGCACCATTTCCCATGGGATAAGGTTTTCCAGTTCAGTAGAGGCCACATGGACTGTTCAGTCCAATTTGGAAGAAGTCAGATTAATTTTGGCATGGGTGATGAAGTACTCTTGTATTGCTCCTGTTGGTAATTAAGAGAAAGCAAATCACAGGGGAGGACAATAAAAATATTAATTAACAACACTTTCAATAAGAAAAAAAAGTAATTTTAAAAAGCATGGGTTATGCCTGGAGAAAATCCTTAAATAGAGTAATCAGGTTGTTGGGCCTCTGACAGATGCACACTAACACTGAAATGGTGGCATTGATTGCACATCCAGATAATCACCAGATCCCCCACGCTCTTGCAGGAACACCCCAATTCTGTTGTCTCAAGCTCTGATTTCAAGGAGTGAACGTTAGGCTTAATTTTCAGCATGAAGACAGCCACGTGTCACTGTCTGGGCTTCCCAGAGCCCAGCATGAGAACCCATCACTGAGTTGAGTTGGCCTCCAGCCTGCTGGGTGCACTGGTGAGCAGGGATGGGCAGTGCCACAGGCTCAGGGCATGACCTGCTGGGTGCAGGAGGAGGTAGAGGCAGGAGGATCCATTGCTGTGGTGGGCATCATCCCCCCAGCTGGTGCTGCTCACCTGATGGGGATTTCACAGCAAAATGCAGAGGACTTTTCCCAGGGGAAGGCTTCATTCTAGCCCTGCCAAGCATCCTGCCCTAGCTTTGCCACAGGGTGACCAAAACAGGTATTTGTACCTGTAAAACCAACAAGAGAGGGGCAGCAGCTTTTGCAGCAATCACAGTTTTCTGGGACGTACAATCACCTTTTATCACAACACAGACTATGAGGATACACTCAAGCAGAGGACATACTTCTCCCCCTCCAAAGAGACAACCATCCCACGAAGAGCCCACTGGCAGGATGCTGGACAAGACGTGCCACCGAGCTCCCATCAGCACCCCTGGTGCTCTGACAGGGTGCCCAGTGCCCCTGGTACCCACCCTGCTGCTGCTCACAGCCTGTCGGCCCCCTGGCACTCAAAGGCAAGCAGTGGCACAGCCCAGTGAAGACACAGAATTCCTTTGCACTCAGACTGCTGTGCAAATGCCACTGGATTTTTCACTGTATGAGACCAGGTGTCCTGTTTTACAGAAAATATTACCCAGGCGAGGACAAAAAATGCAGTTACTTGCTCTGTGCTGGGGGTATCTGACTGACATTAATTCTGTCTGCTAGAGATTTTAGACATCCCTTCATACTGACAGAGATGAAGAAGTAATAAAGGGTACCCAATGAGTTCCTAAACCCCATCAATTCCTAAAAAATGCTGGACAGGGTGACCTTTGACATAAGAGTTGGAGCACTGATTATTTAATGCACAGTTTGGCTTCAACCATAGAGCATGTCTCTGCCCTTGTGCACATGAAGTCCTGAAAGTGACAAACTGCTTTGCTTTGGGCTCCTGTTGGGAATAGGCAGCCTTTAATGACATATGAAATTGAATTATTTGGTAACAAACAGAAGATAGGTGAACGAGTTGAACTACCAGGGGCAGAAACCAAATGTTGGTATTCTAGAACCCTGGGGTCTTCCAGTACCTTTCTCTCCTGCCTGCTCTTCTTTACACCTTCCCCAAAGCAGGACCCATCTCTTGGTGGTGGTGATGAAATAAAAATACAGACATCCTATTAACAGCCAGACTGTAGAAAATTCCAGATGTGGAATTTGGTTTCTGAAATTATGGACCCAACCAAGCCAGGCTTGAACTAGTAGAATTCAGCTGTGTTTCCTCTGACTCATAACAGGTTTTACAGAGAGATTTTCAGCAAAATTTCTTCAGCTATTTCTATGTTGTCTGACTCATATTGAAACACCAAAACCGTTATTAAAGTGAAATCATAGGAAAGGGAGTGTGAATATTTTATATTTACCAGTTTGAAATGCATTAGAAGCCGTATTTTGCCATGGAGCATGCTTTGTCCATTATAATTAATTACCATGTTATTTACAAAGGAAAAAAAGGCAAGAAATCTGTCACATGGAGCACAGAGGAAGTCAAGCACTTAAGAATCTCCAATAAATGTTCATTTATCCTCCTGACATCTAATATTTGTGTTCAGCGTCCCACCCATCCTGGCAGAGAGGGGGATGCAGAGTGTGAAGGATGAAGAGTTTGGCAGTCCTGGGGCAGCAGTGTAAGGCACACCCTTGTTAGCGGTGCTCCCTGATGTGGGAGCAGCCCCACGTGCAGAGGTGGGGACAGAGGTGTACCAACAGAGCCCCCAGCAATGCAGAGTGATGAGAGAGAGGAGTCAGGTCACTGAAGCCTCTATCCCTGAGGAAATTTCCACCTTATTGTCCTTTGCTCCTGTTAAAGGGTGATTTTCTTCAGGAGGGGCAGTGGTTTCATGGAGGTGTTTGTTGGGTGTGTCCCCCGTGGGTGTGCAGCTCAGCAGCAGCCCTGTGCCTGGGGGGACCTGCCTCCCCCCACCCCTGCTACAGTGGGAGCCCAGCTAACCCTCTCTGGGTTGGCAGTGCCAAAAAACCCAGGGGCCTCTGAAGGTTGACCTCAAAGGTGGTGGGATTGAGGGGAAAAAAGATGCTGCAACGATTATTTATTTGCTTTTTGAATTAAAACTCAAACTGTTGCTGTAGAAGAAGGAACTGATAAAAACTCCCTCAAGACTCCCTCATGTATCATCGCTAATTAAAGTACACGCTCTGCACTCACCCAAATGAGGGTGTGGGAGGCAGGAGAGGTTCAAATCTCATTTTCCACTGCTGTATTGCCTCTCCAGAACCAACTGCAAAGGAACCTGGTGGCTGCAGCACGAACCCTTCACCCCTGCTCTGTGTGGCAGCCTCCAAGGGAAAGGGCTCCCCAGAGTCACAGGGGAGGGAAGGACTCCCCAGTGTGAGTGTTGCTCCCCACACGCCTGTGCTGGAGACTGTTCTGTCCTCAGCTGAGGAAGGCAGAGGAGCTGTGCTGGCAGCAACCTCTTATGTTCATGCTTTGATGCCTCTGTTCCCTCCAAACACACCTCCTGACTTCCAACAGAGCCTTAGGGCTGTAAGAACACTTCTCCCCCAGCCTGCATCCCAGAGGAACTACCCTCTGACAGGTCCCTCAGAGCCCAGCCATCCTCGACCACACATCCACTCACTCTCAGCCAGCAAAACCAGGTTGATGACTTCTCCCCAGCTCTGGTTCCAGGCTAGATGTCTGCCTCCTTCAGCCTCCGCACTGCACCTCTGCTCCACTCCACTCCCACCCCAGCCAATCTGTCGGGGTGTTTCTGGACTTGCCCAGTTCTGCAGGGATGCTGGTTCCCATGCTCATTGCAGCCCCTTCTGCCCCACAGGGCTACAGGTGGCATCACGCTGTAACATGGAAGAGGACAGTCTAAAGTCTATGGACACAAGAAAATGATATAGAGATGTTGTGAGGCTCAGAGGTTACCCACGCCTCAGACTGAAGGAAATGGAGTCAGAGAAGGAACCACTGAATGTGGTGTGTTCAACACTTGGCCAAAGTCATTCCCTGTGCTCTGCTCTGCAGGAGCCAATGCATCGGTGTTCCTAAAAGCTGCTGAGAACTTCTGCAGCTCTGAATAATTAATTCCCAGGACTATAAAAAGCTACGAGGGAATGAAATTTAGAAAGATCTAGTTTTAGGATAATTATAGTACAAATCAGAAGAGCACTCGGTCCCAAGACAGATGCAATAGTAGGACAACTGAGCACAGTGGGTCAAATTCAGACTCAACAGAACTGCAGAGTCTTCTGCAGAGCTCCTTCCAGGGAGAGGAATCAAACCCTGCAGTTAGGTTGATGAAGTGAGCAGAAACCTAAAATAGCACCTTCTTAATATAGAAAGCATAAAAGAAATGAAATTGTTTCAGGTTAGCATTCATGCCCCAGGTATAAACAGGGAATGATATTTTGTGGAATATTTTCTTATAATGTTATTTTAATCTGCTTCCCCCCAGCCTGACTCCGTGATCACATCTACTGTGTTACCACTAATTGTTGTAAAATCCCAGTTTGTTTGCAGACCGTATCACATTTGGGCCTTTTTTCAAAGCTCCAAATGCTGGAATTCACATCTTGCTTACGGATGCAGACCTTCAATTTTCTAACCAGTTGTATTTCTAGCCTGTATTTTTCATGGCAAGTTGAAAACACTGAGCCCTGAGTCACCAGCAAGAAAACACAGATGTTTTCCTCCCATTTCCCAGTTTTTAAGCCAGTCATTACAGTGTCCACTTTAAGACAGTGAATCCCTAGGCTGCTTGTTGATCTCTCCACTGTCAGGCAGGGGACTGTGGGGTTTTTATGGCCTGCACACTGACACATGTAGCCAGGCTGTGTACTGGGCATGTTTTAACCGAACTCCAGGGGAGCCAGCGTTGGGTGAATGGTTTATGGCTGGCACCATGAACCCCAGTGCCCTCAGCATCTCAGCTCTAAGGCTCTCCAGGGCATACTCTGACCTTTGCATGTGTTTTCTGGTAGAAGAGCATACCCACCTGAGAGGCAGAAGCTTATTGCCTTTTGTTAATAACAGCAACAGATCACCTGAGAATTCATTTGTATGCAAGCAAGAAGTCACAGGCTACCCACAAACAAAGGAGCAGGGACATTATCACTACTTCAGAAGAGCTACTTCAATGTGCAGTGCCCTGTTTCAGAGTGACTCTCAGTGGCACAGGATCAGGCACTTTTGGTGGCACAAGGCTCTACAAGACTCAGCTTCTCAGAGCTCTTAAGGGGGTGGCAGGTAAAGCATCACATATTGCCCTTGTGTCCAAAAACATTAGGATCAGTTGAAGAGAAGAGCATCTGGTGAGGGTAGAGATGATGAAGAAATGGAGAACATATCTATTATCTTACAGACAAAGCCAAGCAAGTGTGAACTGTGGGCACAGAGGAGGGCAGAATGACAGCTCAAAGCAATGCTGATCAGTTGGGGAAAAGGGACACAGTTCAGTAGAGACTCCTGTGAGGTGGGCAGGGACAACCAGTGTGCAAACACAGCCTGCCTTCAGCTGCAGCAGCTCTGCCAAAACAGGTCTGAGAGAGTGGCTGTGGATTAGAGTGAAGGTGAATCAACAGTCTCACGTTGTTGGGGAGAAGACATGTTCCAGGGTGGATAAAAGAGGAGCAGAGCCCATACAATGGGAAATTACCCTTCCACACCTGCACTGTGGCTTGAGGAGTGGCACTTTCAGAGAGACCAGCTGCTGAGAAAGGAGGTGGAAAACACCCCAAGAGCAGACAGTGACTGAACTGACGTTTAACCTAAATACGTTTTATGTTTGTGAACAGAAACATAATCTTCCATCTATATAAAATGTTAATAATAGAATAAAAATGTCTTAAACAGAAGGGGATGTCTGCAGTGAACAGGAGCAGCAAGTAAGGGCAGCAAACCACTGGGCTGGATCACTGGGCTGGATTAAAATTTCCATCATGCTACAAACAGGTCAGACAGGTGGTGGTTAGAGATGATAAAGTGATACAGCATGCCTTGAGGCTGGAGAAAAAGATTAAATGAGCCCCTGTGAATCTTTCCAGCCCTGTTTTTCTGTCATTTATCAGGATTCACAGCTGCAGTTTTCCCCATTTTCAGGGTTTAAAAATATAGCTCTCCTGGCCAACACCACAGTGGGGATGTTGGGGGAAAGTAGAAGCCCTCTTGTCTAAGCCCAGTGACACCCAATTGTGACAATGGCGTCTCCATCCTGGAGTTCCAAAACTCAGTGGGATGAGCCCCTGAACAGCTGATTTTGAAGTTGTCTGTACTGTGATCAGAGGTGGATAAGGAGATAAGACCCTAGAGGATTCCTCTATGATGCCAACAGAGGTAAGCCAGAAATTCCCTAAGTGACAGCAGAATTTCCATACTTCTTTATACCTAGAACACACTTTTCCCCTGGATTTAAGTTGGCAATAATTAGAGTGTGACCCCAGGCTGCCTTTGTCCTACCCAGTGCCACCAGGCAGCTGACTCAGGACTCGCTGCTGGTTCTTTCCCACACTGCATCCCCCCCATTGGCTCTCTTTGGCTTGATCCTCCTGCTGGATTCTGGAGGCTGGTTGATAAGGGCAAGCATCTAATTTACCTGACTGGTTTCATTACAACAAAATGCAAATGTGGTACATATACCAATATGTCCTGGAAAAAAAGTCCAAATCACTAGATAACCAAACACTCTCCTTCACTGCTGTGCCACTGCAGTATGGGAGAGGACAATTTATGCAAACTCCTCTCCCTTTCTCATGGTGTTTGTTGCTTTTTTAGGGCCTTAGTAAATCCACCAAATGTCCACCAAAGACACACCACAGCAGCGAGCGAAAATCAGTACAATCTCAAAAAGCACATTACAAAGCTGCAAAGCATCTTCCCTGTCTGAAAAAACCAACAATAGTGAACAACATGTAAGGTAGGGTGTTGCTCAGATCGCAGTGAGCACCTGAAAGCCCCTAAGGCAACCAATCCCCCAAGTCTCACACGTTTTTGCACTGGGTTTTCTCACAACTGCACCAGCCTTTGCCTGCTGAATGTCTGTCTGTGATTACAGGTCACCAGAAAAAGAAGCCTTTTGACTTTCCAGGCCGGGGCGATTTGGCAGAACAGGGCTATTAGGAGATGACTGCTTTGTAACCCAGCCAGCTCAGCACAGCTCTGGAAGCCTTGTGCTGAGGTAACCATGACAGTATCTGTAAGGAAACCACCCTGTCTTCTTGCAACATTTTTCTGCCTATTAGCTAGGCAATACATTTTTAGGAGTGTCCTATTTCTTTGTATAGAGCTCAGATACCTAAAGCCAAATCAATATTTAAAAACAGCACCAAAACTTCTGGGTTAAAACAGGAAAATCTGAACATACCTCCACATCCACCATTCTAAAGGGATAAGTAGGGCTGACAGGGATTTCACGTCTCCATGATGTGACTCTCCTGATAAGTGGGGCACTTAGTCATTAGTGGTGCTAAAGGAGCCTTTCCTGGTGCTTGCACAGGGAAAGGATGGTCGAGATCCATCTGCTTGAATTTAAAAAGACAGATCTATGAAGAGTAATTGCCGCTAAATTGGCAGAGAATGTGTGCTGCCTTCAAGGGATTCACAGCTGTGTCCTGTTCTTGTGGAGTTCACTAATTGTTGAAAAAAAAATCTGATTTTTCAAATCCTTCCTTAATTCAACATAGCTGAGAATCTCCCAGGATATTTCTACTGGCATGGCAGCAGGCCGCCATTTCGGTGTGTTGGCAGTGAATATCCATCACCCCGATGGCACTTTCTACATGGAAACTATCACCAGCACTTAGAGCAGACAGCAGCACATACATCACCCACACGGCTGATCTGTGAGTAGCATGATGGGCTCCATTTCCTCCCAATACAAATGCAGGTTGCCTTGAGCAACATGAATTCTGCAGCCAGATTCCCACATTTGGTACCATTTCTGTGCTGGATTGACAGCTCTGGCATTCAGCTTCCTATAAAGCTAAGCTACAATTAAGTGCAAAACAAATAGATCAGGCAGCGGAACCACTGATGCTTCTAACAAGCTCCCAAACTGCATCCATCATTTCCTGCAACTCCGTGCAAAGTTGTCCTGCTCTCACCTTTTAAAAAGACAGGTTGTTTTTTTTTTCAAGTTCCTATTTGTGCAGAACTTGGACATAGCTGGAGTTTCCCTACATAATCTTCCTCCCAGGAAAGAAGAGGAGGCAAAATCTCCTCCAGGTGATCCTGAAACAGGGAAAATTTACATTAAATTAAATTGATTTCCTTGGAGGGGAACTTTTCAGTCTTGTTTTAAACATCCCCCTATTTCCCAAGTGGCCGTTCAAAGGTCCATTTCATGACCTTCATATAGAGTTTCTCCTGGCACTTACAGGATATGCACATGCTAAAGAATCACACGAGGCTTCAGGAAAAGAACAGAAGAGTGTGAGCTCTATTCTCCACACAGTGGTTATCAGAGCTCCTTTTGGGATGAGCCTGGAACACTAGTTTTTCTCAGTTTGGGGGTCTATTTTACCACTTATCTATGGTACAGAAGTGAAAAGCAATGCTTCTGGCTCAGGGACTAGGTATTTCAACTCTTCCCATGAAGTTTCCTCTTCATTAGCTGCTGGACCCAAATTGTCTCTGAACCTATCTACGCAATGTGGCCCCTGGGCACGGCAGCTTCCTCCCACCACCCTCATCCTCAGCACTCTCTCCAGTTATGTCACAGCCTCCCAAGAGGACACCAGCTCTGGAGAGGCCCCTTTGACAGTCCACCCTCATGATTCATGTTCACCAGCTTACTGTCATAAATTAGGATGTTGCTGTCTCTGATAAAAGCCTGCAAACACCTACCTTCAAAGAGCCAAGCAGCATCAGCTGCAGATTGCCTCTTGCAAACACTGACAGTTATAAAACTGACACAGCATGACTGTGATAACTGCACAGTGGATTAGCCAGATCTTCCACCACACAACATCTTAACACACAGAGCATCTCCAGTCATTTACCACAAAGAATTTCACACAAACTTCAAAAAGAAAATAGAGCTGCTCTTCTCAATAACTCACAAGATATGCTCTTTCAAGACTCCATAAATATATATTCTCCCTTTATGTAAAATTAATTTCTGTATCAGACTAAGCCAAAGAAAAATTAAGATGAAAGGTTGCTTAAAATGGTCTGTTACTGATTTTATCAGTTACTACTTACAGCTTTAAAAAAGTCAATGACACCTAATAGTGTCCATATTTCATCTGCTGGGAAATCTAATACTCTCAGAAAAGAAGCAATATCAGACTGCATGGTCAGTCTTACTTGGAAGAGAAAATAAAATTCTGAGAAATTTAATCTCGAGCAATAAAAGAAAGAAAATGGTGAGACCCAGTTGATATGTTGCATATGCACATGGAAGGAGAGAAGAAACAAAATTATTGTGAACAGGGAGAACAAATATGCAGATGCCAGCATAAAATATTTTGTTTCTGGAGTTGGTAATGAAAAAGAAGATTGCTGCAATATCACATTAATACTATGAGCACGTTGTGTTTAGCATACAAATTAAAAGCTTGTTGGTCATCCCAGCTACAGAGTAGAACGTGGACACAGAAGGAATTAGTCTCTGAAATTCAGGAGTGCAACAAATTCTGCCTTAAATCAGCAACTGAGGTTCTATCTCCCTAATCAGGTGGCCTGTTATAATTTGCTTTAAAAAGCTACATGTGATAAAAGCAAGTCAGCTGACTACCCGAGACTTTACATGTCATTATCTGTGTGTGCATCTGAGGATTGAATCTAATGCATGTCTTATCCAATGCTTACTGCAGTGCTTTCTATCCCAACTTAAATCTAGTTAGGAATGTTATTCGCTATTATTGTTTTAAGAGGAGGCCACTCCTGAATTAACCTTGTGATCGGGTCTCCAGTTCAGTGTCTGAATTTCACAGTCTTGCAGAATTAGCCCTTAAATTATTACAATTATGTGCAGAAATTACACGACCTTGTTTTCTATTTCCTTCACACAAAAATGTGTGTTTCCTATTAGTTCCTGATTTTTGTCTGATAGCACAGTGATAATTTCTCCTCGGCACCCAGGATAATGTGCTGGGCAATTACAGCCTCGGGAAAGAAGCAATTATTTTGCTTACAGTGCTTCATGAATTAAGTTCACAGAGGTCTAGACAGAGGTGTCAGATATTCTCTATACAATCTGATATTTGCATGTTAATTGGATCCTGCTCTGAGAAGGCCACCCTGCTTAGCTCATCAGAGAAGCAAGAAAGGCAGTTCATAGCTCAGAGGGGCAGATGAAGAAGGGAGGCCATTGCCCACACGAGCAATTACCATATTTGTTTCCTATTAGAGGTAAAACACACACATATGTATAAACAAGGCTCCGTGCATGATTGCTGTTAATTGGCCTTCTCTGCAGTCAATGGGGCTACAGGGACTTGCACTGTCAGGCTTGAACCAGTGTGGAAAGATTCCAGGAGGAGTCTGTTGGAATGAGGATGATTCTCAGTGCCAGGTATCACTGGAGGAAGCTGCGGGTGGCATTTGGAGGCCACTGGCACACTGCTGCTGGGTCCCTAGAAATGGAAACTGACACAAGCTTCTCTGGAGACTTTCATGAGTTTTATGCTCTTTCTTTCTCAAACGTTGGAAATAAGTGTTGTCATTCTTAAATATTATATGTACATTAGTGTAAATACTCTAATAGTATAACAAGCTCTGGCCTTAATGCACTTGTCATCACTTCATGTCTTAAAACAGATCATTTCTTTCTTTATTGTAGTTTCATTTTAACTCTGCTTCTTACCAAAATCTGTTTTGAATAAATATCTTCAGTTTTTTAATGCAACATTGTTTTCCATAATGGCAAATTAAATTCACTGTGGATAAATACTCATAAGAACAGTTATTGCTTTACTTCCACAACAGTGGTTTCTGAACAAATCATTACCACTCAGGAAAAAAAGATCCTGAAGTTATAACAAATGTAATGAACTGTAAAGAGCTTGAATAATGACATTAAAAATATTGCTTATGATACAGACATATTTAGAACAACAACGACAAAAAAATCTGAAGATGACAGAGGAATTTCAGAAAGATGTTCATGGGCAGCAAACTGACAGGTAATTTATGGGTAAATACAAAGGGACACGGAAAAAACCCTAATCCTGCACAATGATGAATTTAAAATTATCTTTTTCCTTTTAGTTAATGGACTGGATAGTTTGTGAAAAATTTGACACAGTAGGGAACATAAAAATAAGGGGAGAAGCAAAGACAGGAAATAAATTGTCCTAGTGTGTCTGGGACAGAGCAGTGAACATTCCCATCTGCCTCTGGGGGTCAGGTGCTTTCACCTGCAGCAGCATCAGCTGGAGATGGGCAGACACAGGGGAGGGCAGGGAAGGCACCATGAACCCACCAGCCATCTCCAGCCCAGCAGACAATGGACCAGAGGCATTGCTGGAAGCCACCAAGTGGGAGACAGGGCACCCAGGATGGTCATTTCTGAACTGGGGTCCTATCAGTTCTGTGCAATGCTCCCTCACACAGAATGGGGAATGTGCAAAAAATATCTGATTATGAAACATCTCTAGAGTTGTCAGTTACAAAAAGCTTGTGGGTGTCAAGTATGAAGTCACAGAAGTTTGGAGGAGGATGGGAGCCCACTGAAGAGTGTCAACCTGGACAAATACCACCTGTGGCTCTCAGCAGGTGGGAGCTGGAGATGGACAGAAGGTGTGAACATGTTGCCACATGCTTAGTCTGTTCCTTTTCTGTAACTCTGAAAATCACCATGTCTCTGGCAAGGGCTGGATGTCATATAGGTAGAATCCTGCACTTGAGCAAATCCTTGTGCCTAAAACTGTAGTCTATAATGTGCTAACAGTCGTCATGTTTTACCAGGTAAAACCATTCCCTGAGCATGATACTAGTATCATGCAGATGCTGGTAGCATTTCAGAAATTAAATAGGAAATACTTCTCATACTTTGATTTTCATTTAATATATTTAATTCTGGTAGTGCAGATATCAAAAGCTATGAATGTGCTTAAGCATTGGGAATTGTTAAATGATACCAGAAAGCAATCAGAAAACTCAATCTAATAGCACAACTGCCACAACAGCAATAAAAGATTAATTTATCAAATAAGTCATAAAAGATTCAAGTACCCGTGACCACTGCCTGCTTCCATCTCACAGAACACATTTCAGCATCTCTGAGGATCAGAATACACTCCTGACATTCAGCATCCTCATGGGACCTCTGCAGCTTGACCACAACTCTACCCACATATGACATTCACATTTCCAATTTGACAGCAACTTAGAAGGAACATAAACCAAGAGAAACCAGCATAGTAACCAGTGCCTGAGAACTCATCCATAGGAATATAACCCACCAAGATTAGCAGAGTTTTGCATCTTTAAATGAGTTATTTCTACACTTACCACAGCAAGTGCCAGGACTGGTAGAGGATTAAGTGCAGCTGGAGGCAGGATAGGATCTTTGCAAAAGCCAGGACTGTTATCTTTAAGGAACTTTGCCATTTAGTCCTGGGTTGAGGAAAGTGTCTCCATGCTCACTCTGGGGACAGTGTGGCCAGCAGCAGACTGCTGCCTCCAGCTGCAGTGGCCAGGCTGAGGAGAGCTGGGAAACCTGCCAAAGACTGAGGCTGGTTGCTGGGTGTAAGAGTAGGGCACAGTGAGCAGAGCAAGCTGCAGATGGCAAGTAGATAGGGCAAGGGACATAAAGGAATGACTTGGGCTCTCCATTTTTTCTTGCTTACATCTCATTTATAAAATCAACAACAATGCCAGGCTCTTAGTCAGACCTTCTTTTCACCAGTTCTCAGGCACTTTGTGAGAAGAGGCAGAGCCATCTCTCCTCCACCCCACTTTGTGCCAGCACATAGCCCTGCACTGCCTGTGGCTTCAGTCACAGCCCAGCTTCACATCCTACTTTCTTTAAGAGTCATGTTAAGATCATCTGTCAGGAGCAATACCAGTGTTTATCCCCAGCTTTCAAGAGCCAAAAGGTTCCCAATTTAAATCTCCCAGAGAGTTCCTCTCCCCACAGCCAGTGTTTTGCTGTCATGGAGACAGATGGCTGAGCACTGATCCCTACACTTTGGTCTGGAAAACTAGCAGCACTTGTCTGAAACCAGTTTGGGTGAAGCAGACTGTCCACCACTGGAAACAGTTCAGCTGTTAATAATTTGGTGGTTGACAGAAGGGAGACATAAGAAAACATTTCCTCCCACTGCTTTGCCATGACCTTGCTTTCCTGGTGATTTGAGAGTTTCTTGATAATGAAAAACCTGAATCTTTCTTCCTGTGAACTTAAGCTTCTCATTTCTCATCCTATACACCAAAGGCATGAAGAACTGTTTTCTCCTTTCTTCTCTGACTCTCCCAGCAGCCCCATGCTGGGGTGAATGCAAGCCTGCTGTCTCTGCTATCCCTTCCCCAGAGAGGGGCTGCCACCCACCCTCATGTTCCCTATCTTCTCCCACACAGCTGCCCCTTGCATTTGCCATCACTGACTCACCTCCTACAGCTCTAGTCCATTTTGTAAAGGTCATTTTGAATTCTCACCCTGCCCACTGATGCACTTGCAGATACTTCTGGTTAAATATTGTCTGAAGATTAACAAGCCCAGACTGCCTTGCTCCATCATCCAGGTAATAATTGAAGAACAGGGAGCAAAACCCAATCCAGGACAGATGCATCAATACCCAATAGTAACCTCATTTCATTTTGAAGTGAACTATTACCACGTCATACACTCTTATCAACTAGCCTCACACATATGTCATGGTAGGCTCAGCCAGACCATGTTTCCCTTCCTGGTAAGATGAGGCATTCACATATAACATCCAAAGTCAGGGGACAGTATTTCTGATACCTGTTTCTCCCTTGAACACATCAGCTTTTATCTAATATAAAGAGCACATACCTGGGAATGTAAGAGAGTGGGTTGTATCTGCTGCTGCCTGTCTTACCTGGTCCTTCCAGGGACTGGTACCTTCATTGACTCATCTGTGAGTCTTTTCTCTCACTTTCTCTTTAGCACATCTGCATGCTCTGCACTTCCAAATGCCTCGTCCATCCATCATGGTCCTCACACTGCTTTATCTTCAAAGCCGAAAGCAAGAAGGAACTCTTAAATTCAGGAAATAACCTCTAACCAGTTATTTCCCTATTCTGGGTTGAAACCTTCAGTTGCTGATAGGAATTGTGCTGGCAATGAAGCATGTGTAGAAAGGACATCGACGCAGGGCCTTGGTGGTGACTATTCTATCACTTGCTGTCTTCTGCAGTCTCCTTTCTTTTCTGTCTCTATTTTTCTCCATGTCCTATCTGCTTTAGAAACTTGGTTATGCTACTCTAATAAAACTTGGTTATGCACGTGGCATCTGACCTCGTTTGTGTCTTAATTTGGGGATCACCTTTAAAACTTTAATAAAAACTGCCACGTATCCTGATGTCAGATGGTGACACAGGGCCAGGGGATTTGACTGTTCTTCATGTCACAGAATCAGACCCCCACTGGCAGCACGTTTGATATATTGCCAGCAAAAGTGGAGTCAGCCTGCTGAACAATACTCTCTGCATCTCATTTGAATGCCAAAAGGCATGCTTTTTCCTGGTAATGACAGGCATCTCTATCAGGGTAGCTCTGAGTATTGAATGATTACAAATAACGTTCACTGAATATATTTCATTCAAAAGGACCATTATAAATAAAATCATCAGGGAGTGAAAGTTACAGTCTAGGTTATAGCACCACATTCTTGCTTTGCTCCCCACTTTAAAGTCCCAGAGAACTTACTTAGGCAGATAGTGATTCTCAACTCTAATTTACTACTTCTGTGATATAATTTCACTAATAATTAATAGTATTACTGTAACTGTGTCCTATTAAACAAAGTATTTCACATGTACTGAATTAGTTCTTTGGGGAGCAGACTTACTAGCTTTGGCAAATAAGAGGCAGAAGATCCACGTCTCATACATAGAAAAGATTTAAATCCAAGTGCTTCAGTCAAACTTAACTAGAAATAATGACTTCTGAGTGAAGTCATTCTTAGGAGATCTTTATTCCCATGGACCTACCTGACTTGGGAAACAGAAAGGTAACTTGGTTACCTTAAGGTTGGTAACTTGCCTATCCTATAATCCAAGCTTTGTTTTGGCAAGTGCTGAATTTAACAGTTCTGTTGATCTAGAAACCATAACCAGCTTCATCTTTCTGCCAGTCTGAGGATCTTTGATATAGCATGTCTACATTAAAAAGTCTGTTATTATATTTTGCCTCTCCACTTAATTAAAGTCTCTTTTATGAGATGCTGTACTTGTAACTACTTTTCCCTTCCCAAAATGAGCCATCTTGTCTGGTACAGTAATTATAACAACATCATAGCATCTGCATTCAGAGCCTGTTTTAAAAATGCTTCCCTTTTTTGGAGTAAAGACTGAAGATGTTTGTGGGTAGAAATTATAACACGAACACATTGAGTCTACTTTTCAGGTTCTCAGTTGCTGTTGTTAGTTGACAAGGAGGAGAAGGACAGAGACATGCTTCCTACCTTGTGTAACTCACTAGCAGAAGCACTAGGCACCTTGTTGGGCTTGTCAGCTTCCATTCTGGCAGTCACAGGCATCTGTACTGTGCTATTCATGCTCAGACTCAGCCTCCCAGTGGGACTTCTGTTCCCCCTTAGCCCATCACTCCCCGTCAGCTGTTCACACCACAGGCCAAGAAAGCTTTACCTATGATTAAAAAGGAGAACAACAGATACAAAAGGTGAAAATCCATAGAAAATATAGTGAAAACATGGGGAAAATTAAAAAAAGAGGAGCAAAATTCAGTGACTGTGCCTGACATCTCAGTATACCAGCAAATTCATGAGGAAAAAGTGCAGAGCAGGCAGATGATACGTCTTCATAGCAGTTTTTTTTCCCATATTTTTAGCAACTGGAAATCCTTGTTTAATCCTTGAAATGTGAATCCTGATCTCTAGAGCTCACATATTTCTACTCCCTTTCCTCTCTTGCATCTCATCTTAACATTACTAATGACTGATCATTGCCATTATGCCAAAGTCTAGTCCAGGCCTTTCCTGTTCTCCAAGGCACCACACTTTCTTGATAAACAAAAGCATACATACATACATACATACATACATACATACATATATATATATATATAACTTTAATTCACTCCTCTGATTCTTGTTACCATTTCCCCCAGCCTGTTCTGTTCTGTTGTCTACTTTAATGACCAAGGATTTGTTTCAGATCAGATGCAATGACACCACTATAATCACAAGAGATTCCTTACATGGAATTCAGATACCTGTTTGTAAGAGATGACTCATGCTGAGAGCTCCAGAGAACAGATGGAAAAGCTCAAGTCCTTGGTGATCTGGTATTCTGGGAGATTTATTGCTTGGGGATACATTTTTACTATGCATATATTAAATGAAATTCACAACACAGTAATCTCTCATCCCATGGACAGCCCTAACCCACCACGTGCTGTTTCACCAGAGAGTAGACTCAGTCTTTTCCTTCTCTTTTTCCTCCCATTTACACCCCAGTTCTTTGAAAAATCTGAAATTACAACTTTTGCAAAGTGTCTTTTAATGCACATTTCTTACAGAAGAAAAACAGATATCCCAGATACTGAGTCCTGAGGGTCTGAAGGGAAATGTGAGAGCTGCTGGGTTTGGTGTGCTGTTTTATTTTATTTGACATAGCTGTGCTACTACCCTGTGTCTCTGCTCTTGAGCATCCCAGCCAGCTGCTATCAGTGCTTTATTAATCACTCTGCAGTGAGCAGCTATGGAGGAGCTTCTGCCTGTGCTGAGAGCCACAGCCACATTCATCATGCTGTGTATTGCATCTGACTCTTTTCATCACTGACATATTTTGGGAACATTTTTTACTGAAAACAAACAAAAAAGAAACCATTGACTTCATAATAGGGATGAACTAAAATTAGAACTTTAAAATGGAGCTTTGTTAGGTCTCATAGTGAAGAGGCATTCAGATGAAAATCCTGGAATATATGGGAAAAGATGAGGCTGTTTCTGGCACCATTTGAAGTAACAGCAACGCAAGAGCTACTGATTGGGTAAGATTCCTGCGTTGTCAAACCTCAGCCTAAACCCCAAATATCTCATTTTTCACAGAGACTCTTTAACAATAGTGCTTGAATTCCTGCCAGACATTCTGGGGATGGTTTATGGATTGGAAACTGAGGGACAGAAACCAATTAATTTGCCCAAGCTTAAAAAAAGTCTGTGACAGAGCCAAGAACAGATTTGAGACTGGAGTCTCAACATGCTGCCTATTGCAGGCCTATCTCCTCAGCACCTGCCTTTCCATAGCTTTCTGTTATTTGCCCACTAACCCACCTCTAAGATGCTTTTCTTCCCTCATTCCCAGCAGATAATTCATGATGCTTTCAAACTTGTACTGCTAAAAGTCAGAGAGCATCATCCCTGGACTTCACAAGTTTGGTGTCTGAATTTGTCTCAGGAATAGTAGTAATATAATGTTGTATGCATTTGCAGAGATAAAATATTTCTGCCATATATTTATTTGAAGCTTTTATTGCTCTTTTCCTCAGAGGTTATTCACTGTGGCTGCAATGGAAAAAAAATACTTTCCTTCTTATTCCACTTTATATAAGAAAGTAAGAAGCCAAACAATGACAGTGAGGTGAGTAGATCTTAGACACACCGGGCAAGCACCTACAATCTAACAATTACAGGGACTAATTAAATCAGCCCCGGTTTTCTAAACTTATTTGGTGCCTCTGGAAATGCTTCATTTGTTATGAGGGGAGAACAGAAAATGGAAATGGAAAAGAACAGGAAAACTCTCCCCTACAGCAATCTAAAATTTCTTCTGAGAAAAACCTAATATTTGGACTTTTATATCCTGTTCTCATTTCCTCAGCAATGCTCCTTCTCTGGGCACCTGCAGCACCCCTCTTCTTTCTGCTGGGTAGAGACAAAAACAACCAACCAGACCAAGCCAAGCAAGAGACAAACCTCAGGCTGCTTTCTGAAGGACTGTGCTCCAGGGAGCATGGGACACACATACACCAGGAGGCAAGAGCCACAAGACTAATTCAGATTGCAAAATGTTAAGTAAATGAGGAAACAGCAGGTTTGGTGTCATGGGCTGGTTGAGGATACAATCAAGAGATTGACTCTGTTTACTAAACTCAGTGTATATATATATATACAGAGTTTAAAACAAACAAACAAATGAATAAACGTACAAAACCAACAAGCACAAACACATCTGAAGAAGGAATGTTTACTTGAAATGCAACATGGTCAGGTAGCTAAGAGCATACATTGAGAGAAAAGCTCTGCAGTGAACCCAGAATACTGACACGAAGAAGAAAACCAACCAAAGAGGAGTGTGCACTCTGTAAATAACTGCATGTCCATATCTATAACTGCAGAAACACAGCAGAAAAGGTACACTTGAGAAATAAGAAATAGACAAACCTTGTGCACAGCAGTAGCTGGGTGTAGTCTGGAAAATATCCCCCATCAGCCTACATTATCTCAGAAGGTGGCATTTGCTGCATTCAGCCTATGTAACATTATCAACGTTTGCTGATGGAAGAGAGAACTAGTTTTCCAGAAGCTGAGAGTTACACCCACAAACAACTGTTGATGTTAAAAAAAGCATGGTGCAGACAAAATGTCATTCTGAAAGCCCAAAGATTTCCATTCCAATGTTCTAGAGGGTTGAACAGAGGGAAAATGGGTTAAAAAACCAGCAGCATATTTTAGGCCAGTTCTTTGACCTAAAAAATCAGCCTACAGTTACTGAAACAGAACCTAAATATCCTGAATTATCTTTAATTTTCTCGACATTGTCAGGCCTTTGCCATAACACTAACTGCTCAGCTCTCAGCCATCTCTCCACAGACAGGTACAGAGGTCTCTTCATCTTCTTTCATGCAGTATTTCATTTAAGGAGGGTAGAAACATCTGCCCTGTTTCTTTCAACCCTGCCAGCTTGGATCATCACCAGGATTCAACATTGTCCCATGAGGGAATAAAGGGACATTTCTAACAGAATTGCACCATCAAAATCAGAACAGGAGTGACCTCAAGCAGTGGAACCGGGTTGGTTTGATTCCTATTATCATTTTAATTATTCTTCTGCATCTCTTTTCCATATTTCCAAGGCTTTGGTTGCTCTGTTCTTTAAGAACAATGATTGATTTCTAAAGGAACCCAGATGACCACAGCAAGCCCTCATATATAGGAATGTCAGCTTAAATTTATTTTAAAATGCCAACTTATATTAAGTGCAGTCCATTTAAGGTCTGAAATCCTGCTGAAGATGTCAAGAAGAAGAGCTCTGCTGGGCAGCATGTGGTCCCAGAAGGTTTTAATAACTACTTGGAGAGAGATATTCAGCCAAAGCAACTGAGCAAGCACCAAATGTGGTGTTCCTTGTGGGGATTTTGTCTGGGTTGTGTTTCCCTTTCTTCCCCAGCCCCATGATTTATGCTTAATAATAAATTACTCAGGGAAGACCTGCACAGGTTTTTCAGAAAATAAATACTTTTTATGGAGATCCAATAAAGTCTTGTCCATGGAACTACCTGTGCTTCCAGCAGCTCATCATGATGCCAGTCTGCTCAGTGACCCAGCATATGCAGATGATCAGGGGTTCAAAGGATACCCTCAGTGTGCAGAACAAGTCAAGTCTGTTCCATCACCTTTCCAGGGATGGAGGTGAGGCTGACCAGCCTGTAGCTACCCGGGTCCTCCTTTTTGAAGATTGGGACAACTTTGGCCTTCCTCCAGTCCTCAGGCACCTCTCCTGTTCTGCAGGACCTCTCAAAGATGATGGAGAGTGGCCTGGCAATGACCTCTGCCATCTCCAGCACTTGTGGTGTATCCCATCAGGATACTCACTCAGAGCAGCTGTGCTCTGCTGTGGGGCATCTTTTGCTAGAGCAAAGCTGTGTGCTGCAGTGAAACACCATGATGGCAGATCACTGTGCCTGTGACAGCTGGTTCATCTCAAACTAGTGCAAACTAAGAGGTGGATCTTACATGAACGTGCAAAAGCACCAGGAGACTCACAGCTCTGTAAGGTTTTGTTTTACTGGCAAAATAGTCTTTACAGTTAGAGAAACTCAGTTATGCCAGATTAGATGTAAGCAGGTCTTCTCTTCCTTGACATTGAGATCTCAGCCTCTGGGCTAACCTCACTGCAGGATGAAGGCTCCTGCTTTGCAGTGCACCCTATGCAGTCCCCTTGAGTCCTGAGGAAAAATGTGTCTCTCCCTCTGAATGCAGATGGCAGCATACTTTTCTCAGGAGTTTCCCAGCCTCTTTGCCTGCTGCCTGTCTCTCTGGGAGGCTGTGTTGCAAACAGGCTGGGATTCAGGCATGCAGTCCCTCTCCAAAACAGGGACCCCACCTCACCCAGAATCACAGCCAGGACAAGGCAGCCTGGGGTGTGTGTCTCCCCGGTGGTTGGCTATGCCCTGCTAGCAGCACCCAGGACCAAGCACACAAAGATGCAGACAGACAGATGCCATGTCCCCCTGCCCACGGCCAAGCTCTGGGGAACAGGAGCCATCCCCTGCAGCTCTCCCTTCCTGCCATTTCACAACGAACACATTTTAGACCATGTTTCTATGGGAACGAGGCTTAACGCATCCACACTGTCTTCTCCTCTCCTCTCCTCCCAATAACTTCTGAACCCTTTGGCTCACCACAGCCAGAAGATGACAGAAGAGCAGAACTGAGAAATAATCAAGCTTTGTGAGCACAGGGGCTGAGTGAGTGGCGGGGGGGGAGAAAACACACCTGAAGTGCCTTGGCAAATGGAGAAGCTGTAGCCCAGACTCACACCAGCTATGTGAGACATTTCACAAGGCCCCAGTGGTCAAATGCAGACAAATCCACTGGAAATAAGGCTCTGTCAGTACCTGTGCACGTCAAATGCCTTGTCCATTCTTGCCTTCCAATGGGTAGAAACACAAATAGCATTTAGCCCTGAAAATCCTGATTCATGAAAGATCAGGTTGATTGTCTTCATATGCTGCTGCTGGACAGTTTCTTCTCTGTTTTTAAGCCCTTATTTTCCTCAGGATTTTTAATTGATTTTTGGAATTCTAGTTTCTATATCAATATAAACACTTATATACGCCAACAAACTTGCATTCACACACATTTTCTTTTGCTCTAATGATATTACCAGACAGTTAAAACTGCAAATGTCTGGATGAAAATCTGTAGGTTGTTCCTGTTCCTGCGTTGTAACCCTGGCTCCAGATGAGCTATAAGTTTTACCATAAACAGTAAAGGGGTCAGAATTGCAGTTCTGCTGCATAAGGTTCACCATTGTTCACAGTTACTAGTCTGGAAATTGCAGAAGTTAATCCCAAATTAAATAATTGTAGTCACAAGCTGTTATAGAAATAAGCTTGACTTCACAGGTTTCTGATTTTAACAACAGAGACGATCTTATTTTCAGGTGAGGGATCCATGTCATAAAGAAGATAGAAAGCAATACTAAGGGGTTTTTAAAACTGTGTTGTTCACCTGAGGATGCTATGGAGGTATAAGGACAGAGCATAAGTGGTGTTTTCCCCTATGGCAAGTTCTAAGCTGAAGGGACAACTGGAGCGTAACTGAACAAAGGCATAAAAGCTGCTCTAGGATCACTGGATATTCTGCCTGTCAGTAATATAGTATGTTTAGAATGGAAGATCCTTTCTACATTAGGAAAGAAGTTTACCAGCTTGCCAAGAACAAAGATTTGAGGCTTGACTTTACCGTGGACTCCTCTTGGGAATGAGAGCATTCAGAGTGCCAAATGGCCAGAGGTGCTCAGAGCCACAGGAACTGCAGCAGAGGGCTGGCTGCAGCCCATCCATCAACAGCCTCAGGCATAAAGCCTTGCCTTTGGCTAGTGAGAGCACAAACAGGCTGCTTACATTTTGCAGTTGTTCACTTGCTTATTTTTGACTGTCACTTGTGCTATGCAAGCTTCTATATCGAGCCACTGCTGGCAAAGCCACGGGTATAGTGCCCAGAGCAGCCTTAGCAAGAGCCTTTCCCAACCCACAAGTTCACGTTCCTCGTCTCATCTGTGCTATGACTCACCTTTGCCCTTCATCCTCCCAAGAAATCTTGTGTAAGATACACAACATGTTAAGTTAAAGATACACAAATGATCAGTTGTGGCATCCCAGTCAGGGTGGGATTTCATTCCTGCTTATTGATAGCAACAGGAATGGATTAGCAGGAATATACACCTGCACAACAAAAGCAAAGACCCCCAAATGCTTCCCTACGTTTAATAATGGAAAACAAAACCCAGTTAATCCCTCACAGATTTTTGCCATAGCATTATTATACCTGACCACGTTTGTTAGTCTTTTCCTGGCATCCTCTCTTCCTGCAGAGTTTAGATATAGATGATTCACTGAGGTCTTAAGAAATCAGCAGAACACAGAATCATAGAATCATAGAATAATTTGGCTGGAAGAGACCTTCAAGATCATCATGAAACAGTGTATGTGAAATGTGATTTTTTTTTTTATTTTTTCTGTCCCTTGAATTTCCTTATTTCTACAATACTAACAGAGAGGAATGTCTCACAATAGCCCCAGATCTGCTTTTCCTTACTAGCTCATTTAAATTGTCTCTTGGGTACCCTAACCTACTTTCTAAGACTATAAAACTGCCTTTCCTTGTAGCACGCTTGCTTTGCAGATTTTTCCTTTATAATAAGGTTGAGTAGTTTGCTTTCAGCTCCTTTGGCTTTTGTTATCTCCTTAAATACTACTACACTCATTGAAATACACAATCTGTTTCCTACCTTATGTTACAACGTAAGTAAGGGGAGCAGTAGGCTGATACAGAAACACAGGAGTATTAGAGTGCAGAACTGTCACTGGAGGGAGAGGAATGCAACTCTCCTGCAGCAACACAGCAGTTTCCTACTTCATACCCTTACACAATGTCTCCATTGAAGGAAAAATAAAGCAGTACATTTTGACTTGAGAGTATGAAAGAGTTTTTACATTATTCTTACTTGGAAGATGAATGAAAGCATTTAAATAACCATAACACAGAAACAACCATCCTGTAGCAACAGTGTGTTTTGCTGAACTAGTTGTCTATCCCAGACTTCGATGTTGTACTGCCCAAGTACTTGTTCTGTCTACCCTCTAAGAATGTTTTTTCATTAGCCCTCAGTTTATTACACTTCCATCTTTCCCTTCAGTTGTATTTTGCCCAGATCTTTCACCCTTGGCTGTATACTTTACTTCCTCTGGAAAAAAAAAAACAAAAAAAAAAAACAACCCAAGTGTTTCATAAGTATTACCAAGGATCAGGTACAAAATGTTTCTCCTACAAGTCTCATCCCTCATGAGACAGATTATCAGCACATTGTTATTCCTGTGACATATGAAGTTAATATAAAGCCTCTTTAGTTGAAGTTTAGTTATTAGCTACTGAAGTCACCTCACTACATGTCAGTTAACTCGAGAGCATTGTCTTGTCCAGAGCTGAGTGTAAGAAACCCCAGGAGTTGGAGTGAATAGCAGCTTTTAAATGACCATGGACACAGGAGGCCATGGAGATGTCTCCCCAGCCTCAACTCCCACTGCAGAGAGGATCTGAGAATTGGGCCGTAATGGTGAAAAGTTGTTTTCTAATCTGTGCCATCAGTGTCAACTGCTCCAGATCTTACATGAAACCATTCCCTGGCTCAAGGACCTTTCACCTGCCTGTTTCACAGTGCAACCATGTATTTTGGCATAGATATGCCATATCTGCACCTGCTGGCAATTACTGCACACTCAGAGAGCTCTTCCAGGCCTTGTTTGGGGAGGCTTTAGCATTAGGCAGGAGTAATGTCTGACCTACATTTCGGTGGCTCTGTGGTCCAAACCCCATAGAATTTACTTCCAGGAGCTGACAATAAATCCACCTCAGTTGAAACTAGACCTTCTGCAAAAATTTTCACCTCCCTCTGACAATTTTATCTCCAGGTAAATGACAGCATGATTTCTTTGCTCTAGGATTGTCAAGCTCGTTGTTTTCCAAGGAGCCTCTTCTCTCACTATAGCCTCTCAAATCCCTTGAGGTTTGATCTGACCTTTGCATTTGGCAGCTACCTAAGCAATAGGCTTATTTTTCCCTTACTGTCATCTATAAGATCTCATTTCAAATCTTCCATCCAGAAGTTCCTGGAAGCAGGACTTACCATACAATCAGGCACCCATGAGAGGAACGCCAGTGCTGTCTCTGCGAGTGATTGAAGGAGGCAGACAAGTGTTTTTGCACCGAAGAACAGCAGCCCAAGGAGGAGGCCACAGGATCCCAGGTCTACAGAGGCTGCAAGAAAGAGGGGTGACTGGTCAGCTGGGCGATGCGAGCCATGTTTGGCAGGACACTCGTGTAGCCTGGCCGAGGGTGGCAGTTCACAAGTCCCGCTCAAACACCCTCACAGCTCTGATGAGTTGGTTCTCATTACAAACACAGATGAGTGTGAGAACTGACAGCTAAGATATGGAGACAATGCAGGGCACCCACAGGGCCTGCAGGCCCAGGTTCGGTTCATCTCCATCTGCCACCTGAAGCAGCAGCACATCTCTTCAGTCTGGCGTTTGTTTGCCCAGCAGGCAGAGCTGGACTCTCCTTCTCTCATGTCAGAAGGGTGTTTCCATGCTGGTGGCCAACTAAATTATCTCCCTCTAACTCTGAGTAAAGTACCAGTTTAATCTCTAAGGCTGTGACTAGAAACTTAGTCTGACACTTAAACAAATTTAAAATTCACATCAAGCTGTTAAAAATAATCCAGGCCTTCATTATCATGAAGTGAGGAGTTAATCAAAGGATGTTTTCCATCTTCCAGGGAAAAAACCTCTGAAACATTTCCACTTAGCTTGCTGGAATTTAAGTAGCAAGCTAATTAGTTTGTGGCCTGTGGTAAAACTCAAGAGCTTACTGTAAATTCTTAAAAATCTTTTTAAATGATTTAAATGTTACAAAAAGTACTAAAATATCACCCCTGGAGACTGAAGATGCCTTCTTTTCTATGGACAGGGTCAAGCTGCCATATGTTTCTCAGCATCATTAAACCAGCATGCCTCGGACCACCTAACCTGGGCTGGGAAGTCAGGTATTCATCCTGTGCTGGTTTGTGAATAAACACACACTTAAATGCATCCTTTCTCACACAAGGATATTTGTGTCAAAGCTCAACACAAGTCAGCAGAAGTCAAAACTTCAGACTTAACTGTTATGCTGAATTAGGTGCTTGTACTTGGAGAAGAGTAAATGTCAGCAGTTACAGCTGTGATTCTCTGCCTTGTAAATTGGAATGAGACTGGAATTAAACCAGAATGTCATCACCAAGAGACAGCAGAAAGGTAATAAAAACTTTGGCCCTCATCTTAAGAAGACATGTAGCTCCTCAACTACGATTGAGCAGTAAAGTCACTGTAAATGCTGCAAGTCTGAGATTATGGCATGATTACTTCACTATGTTTAAATCCATTGCATCATACCTTATTTTCCTCCTCATCTGAGCTGCTGTCTCACTCACCAGTCATCAAACTCAAGACACTTCAGGCCTCTGAACTTGAAGGGATTAATCATCCTGAAAAAGCCTGGTTCTTCTGATCAAACCAAAAAATGTCTCTTCACTCTTTAGTAAGAGTAAGCAGAGAAAAGTAACTATAATAGAAATGAAGCAACTTTCTACTGAATCCATGCTTTGACTTGATATCCTACTCCATCTCTCACGTCCTGTGGGATTTCTAAACCAGCTTCATAAAATAATCTACTGCTTTAGGTTGGAAAGGGCCTTTAAAGGTCATATTGTCCAACCACCTTGCAGGGAGCAAGGACATCTTCATCTATATGAAGTTGCTCAGAGCCCCATCCAACCTGATGTTTTCAGCGATGGGGCTTCGACCACCTCTCTGAGAAACATGTATCTCCAAGAGACATAAATGCTACTGGAAGTGCTCAGTAAGCACTTTAGTAAATATGGTGTTCTACTTCCAGCCTTGAATGCAGCATTTGACTGCAAAATTCACATTATATGCAACAGTGAATACAGGGAAGAACACCAAGGTAATTTTACAAGAGAAAAGCTTGTGGCAGAACTTCTGACTGCTAGTACACTTCAGAGTCTCGGATCAACAGCTCTGAGTTTAGTCACTTGCATAAGCACATCTGAGCCACACTGAATAATTTATTTTACCTCCTTCACCTGACTCCAGTACTGAATCAGAGGGGCATCTTTTCTGCCACAAACTTGGTATTGCTTCAGCCTATCACATGTGAAGGACTTAGAAGAATTTTGTCCTGATAATATGGTTTGTGTAAGAACATTCCAGTGGGGCTTTGAAGGGAAAGGAATGACTCTGAGATACCACTTTGTTAAATCTTTGTAGTTACTTAAGGAACAATGTTATAGTAGATAAATAGAAAAACAGGCATTGGATGGAGATGAAGGACAGAGGTGGGATAGTCTGTTTTAATAGAAAAAGTGAAAGCCAGAAAATATTTAACACAAAAAGCAGGTGTGTATTTTGTGAAGATTTCCATACAATCTAAATCCATCCCCTCCACTCCATATTGATGGGACTCAAGCTCCACTGGCTTTAATAAATATCTATCAAACAGCATTCATGCTTACCCATTGCCCTGTGCTTTATTACAGAGCTACCAAGAAGACAGTTCAGACTCCTTCTGTCCTTGGCTACCTAAATGGATCCTAAATGGATTATTCACTAGTAGCATATTTACATCTCTAGGGTGGGAATGAAGAACACCTCTTAAAGCTAAACCACCACCCTTAAGAGAGACTGCATTTTAACTTCCATACATTATTTTCTACCATCATAAAAGATGCAGTTGTATTAATATACATAAATATCCAAAGCATCAATTTATTATTTAAAATGGCATTTAGTATATTTAATCAGTGCCTAAGCTCTTTAAAGGGATAATTCAAATTAGACACAGCATTTGCAGAATCAATATTTAGCAGGTTTATATAATCTGTCCAAGTCTGTTAACACACAAACAAAAAAAAAAAAGGTCTCTCCATTGGTGAATTTCAAGCAGAAATGAAAGCAGCAACTTCCACTAGCAATAAGAAGTGGAAACAGCCAGGAGCTGAAGATAAAAATACAAATAATGTCTAACCCAAAGAAACATATGAACAGTGTTGAAATGCAAATGTGAAGTCAGTATTTAAGAACTAATATATGCCTCATTAAATGAATATTTTCCCAATATTTTTTTATTAAACTGGATTTTCATATCAAACTCCAGTACATAAGATCAGGTTGGTTTTTTTTCTAACTTTAACACTGTAACAGGAATTCACTCAGGATATTGTGAAAAAGCTAATAGTACTGAGTAATAAAGTATCTGTCCATCATCCCTATTGTTTTGTACATGCTCAAGGAAGAAAATAACTGAAGAACTTAATATTGCAGTGAGTAAGCTTCACCTAAAATCATGTCTGATAGAAAACATTTAACAGCTTTTCAACTGGACATGCCTTAACATTTCCACATGTTTGAGTACTGACAAAATTAATTCCTTCCGTAATTCTCAATGTTTTGTCCTGCTAAGAACTGCAACTCAGGCTGTGGTGAATATAAGAAGACCAATTTTAAGTTTACAGTCACAGTGAAGTGATCTATAAAAAAAGAAAAGTGGAAAAAAAACTCTGACATCCCTTCACTGTTTCTGCAAGTCATTCGTTCTTGTGCATTCACAGTTCTTGGCAAAAAGATTTAAGAGTTTAGGTAGATGATAGCAGAACTATCATCTATCCCTTTTGTATACTCTTAGAGTCAGTAGTTCATAATGAGCAAATTAATATGTAAAAATTCACATTAAATTATAACTATAGTATTCTTGTTTTTACAGGTCTGGACAAGATTTCTAAGCTGACTGAAAAGTCCTCCTCAGTAAATCTCCTCTCTGAAGAGTTGTATCTTCAAACAACCACTAGTGTCAAGGTAATCATTTAGGTGAAGCTGTAATTTCAATAACTAGGAATACATAAATAACCCTGAGATAAAAGACTAGATCATGCTCTCCATGTTCTGCAGCTCCTTCATGCCAGGCCAGGAGGTCCTGCAGACTGTCCTCTGTACAGCCAAATCTAGGATGTGATACAAGGTTATGAATCAGTCATACCTTCAGATATAAAATGGTGATGTTGACATGGTCAACATGACTTACAGGCAGATGACGCAGTAAAAACATTTTAGGTGTATCTTTTTGCCTTTTAGCAGCTGTTAAAATAATTTCTGTATAAAGCTGATTCTAATGCACTGCATAAACACAAACTGCCGTGTGAGGAAACGAAGCAGCCATGGGCAACACAAGTACAGACTGAGTCATTTAGAAATTAGCATTTCCTCTCCTGGGGATGTACCAGTCATTCCCTGGTCTTGACCTGAGTCTCATCACGTTCCTCATCTTTCTAGTGGCAGCCTTGGTGGAACTTTGCCAGAATCTCTTCCCTACTGTGTCTTGGTTTTCATTAAATGCCTGAGACTTTCATCTCTCTTCTCCTGCATTCCTCACTGCAGGCTCACAGGGAGCTCCATCTCACGGGCTGTGTCACCACCATGCTGCAACCCCCTTGGCTGAGACAGAGGCACTGGTGGCTCAGCCTCTGCTATGTCCTTGGGCTCCCCAGCTGGGATGAAAGGTTATGCAGCTCCATTAATGCTCCTGCAGCCAGGAGACCTGGGCTGCCTACTAATACTCAAGGTCCTGTTCAACACACAACATGCACTAAATCTTTGCAATTAAAACTATGTGAGCTGGCACAGTCGGTGCAAGAACAACCACAAAAACATGGTTTTCTAAACTCTTAGATCTTTTCCACAGCAGGTCAGGAATCTCAAGCATGTTTGTTACGGTGCCTCTGAGTCCTTCACAGACCTAGGTTATCTAAACACAGATTCCCTACTTGTCAAACACAAAAAGCTGAGCAATAATTAGTGTGATAGAAGCATTTTTTGACACCTCAGCTGCAAGTCACCTGAGCTTGTTTACAATTCTCCTTGTCAATCTTTTTTTTTTTTTTTCACAAAAGCACAAGCATCTACTGGGAGCAAGCTTTTGCTCTTTGCACAGCCATTAATGGATGTCTTTAGCAGTGTCCTTTCTTCTAATCCAGGTTAGCAAATCACATGCATATGCCAGAAAATAACTGCCCCCAAGTCACATTTCCCACCTGAAACCATACCCTATTTTTTTGGTGGATGTGCAGTGCAGGACAACCCAAGATAAGGTCAAAAGGAGAGTATCTCTTCTCATACCCTCTTTTTCAAGCTCTCTTGTCCTTTATTAAAGGTCTAGGTTTGTTCAGGATGACTTCAGAGTGTAAATCAAATGTCAGCAATCTACATAGCTTAGTCACACTTTGTGGAAGGTAGCTTGATCCTGTACTCTTGAGAATGACTTAAAATAAGGACCAGCTACCACCTTATGGAGAAATACTAGAAGCAAGAACAGCCTCCCAAGAAGAGACAATTCATTTAAAGGCAGGAAAAGTGAAGTGTTACAACCAGAGACGTCACACGTTTGTGAACACACTGCTGAAATGCATGAATGGCTAAACCTGACTAAACCAGTGCTTTTCATCCAAGTCTTCCATATCCTTGGGCATAATCAGTTGCTTCCTGACAGCCACAGATACCATGCAGCCATTTGCTGGCAGTAGTGGGGTGACAGAAGTCTCATTTTAGCCCAGGGGCTGTGTCTGGCAAGGGGCTTTTCTGCCCCTCAGGAGCCTGTAGAGCCCAGACAGATGTCCATCACATGCCAAGGACAGAGTGACCAATTTCCTGAGAGCAGAAGAGATACAAAGGGGCATGAGAAAACTATTGAACAAAGAGCATTTGAAGGAATGTAATCCTGATGTCCTAAATGGGTTCCATCTGTAAATCCAAAGGTATCAAGCTGTCATGCAATGGATTTCACTCCATAACTCTAATATAACCTCTGCAGGTTCTCTCAACAACTTCAGTCTTCACAGATGAAGGCTTTGACCTGGTAATCCATAAGAGGAAGAGGCTTCCCTCTGCTTTCACTGATCACTGCAGGAGAGAATAGCTCGCAATAAAACTTGAAAAAAGATTTTCTCCTTCCCTCCCTGCTTTTATATTTGTGTATTCAGATGTAAGCCCTGCAAGTGTTAAGGTCTGTACACTCTATATTCCAAATGAAAAGCAGTTTCCATGGACATGAGAAAGAAGACTCCCATGTAGATGGGAAATTTCCTTCTGATTCAGGTTTCTTAAGTGTGTAACTTGGCATAGTGGTAGTGTATAATATCCATCTCACATAGTTCTTTCAGAATGCCTGAAGAGGACATTTCTGAAAATTAATTTGACTCTGGCTCATAACCTGTGCTTATTTTTAGCAAAGTGTAGGCATGATAATAATAAAGGTAGTGGTGCCTTGAAAGAAATTATGAAGCATGACATTTATTTTCACCCTTCTTCAAAATCCACATTTATTGATCTCACTTGTACAATTTATAACTGCTGATGTGTAAAGATAAGAAAAGGCACTGAGCACTCTTAGAAGTGGACTGAGAAAATTATTTAAATGCTGCAGAACCAAAAGATTTGCAATGTTCAACAAAGATTCAGTGGTAAGAAGAAAAGCCTTAAGCTAGAAAAGCTGTAGTCGAAGCATGAACCTATGTTACAACCATGCTTGATGCCAGGCCACACCATCCACATTACCTCCCTTTTCTACCTGGTAAAAAATCAGATTAGACTAGCCTTGCTCTAACCACACCATCAACATTTCTCTGACTTTTTCCAGTGCTGTGCTCCACATTTTTCTTGGTTGGTGCAAGGCAAGTTCTCTATAAACACCTTCCCTGAAAATGTTGCTAATTTATTCATGGCACTATCATCCCAGGCATCCCATGGTGTAACAGTTTACGCTGATACATGCAGCAGCACAGGAAAGCTGCAAGTTCATAAAGAACAGAGACAGCCCAAATAGAGAGGAATGATTCTGAAGGATCGCAAGAAATCTCCTTCTGAAGATGGTCAGTATCTCAGTGGATTAACTGGATAGTGAATTATAGGAGTCAGGCTAAGGATGGTTTTCAACAATGTCTAAAACACAGTTAAGATTTTGCTGCAGCCACAACCAAGACAGAATTTCATTCTGCAATATTTACTGGATGAAAGAAAGAAAGAAAGAAAGAAAGAAAGAAAGAAAGAAAGAAAGAAAGAAAGAAAGAAAGAAAGAAAGAAAGA
>JAOEGS010012101.1:0-11322 GCA_025447755.1 Corythornis vintsioides | reverse complement strand
GCTAACATATTGAAAAAAATAAATTAAATATTAAAAGATTAATATTTAACATATTAAAACTGGGGAGAGGGAAGCAGATTAAAGTCTTCTTTCTATGAAGAAGAAAACTCCAGGATGAAGCAAGAACAAGGGCTTCTCCAAATGTACAGAAGAGACCAAATTAATCCAGGTACTCACATTTTTGATTTCGGGAAAAAACATGATATCTGTGGCTGTTGCAGCTGAGGTGGTGAGAAAATGAGAAATTCCTAGTGCAGGGGAAATTCCTTCTCGAGTCTGAAAATTACCTATGTCTTGAGGAGGTTAGTCCTATATGCCATATCCCATGTTGGCTGTTTATATGGATACTTTGTCTTGGAATTAGAAGGCTAATTCAGTGAACACTCTCTCAGATAGGTGTAGCTTGGAAGAATAACCTTGGAGTCATCACAAAAGGGCATAGGCTCCTATTTTTCCTGAGAAATTTCTCATGGTGCTATGGAGTCCTCTTCATTGCCATTCTTCACTTCAACCTTCATGACCACTGGAGTACTGCCACCACAGAATCCAGGGTCCTTCATAACTTTTCTCGACAGAACTTCAAAAATTTTCACTCTTTGGAAAAGCCTTGACTCTAGTTACTATAATTAATCAGCTGATAAATGAATTCAAGTATTTGTGGGTAAGTTTGAAATTAATTCTAGCAGTGTTCACATAAACCCAGTGGGAAAACACAGACAATGAAGGGGAAAAAAAAGAAAAAATCCAAACAAATCTCTTGCTGTCTGAAAATAAATGGACATGTTCCTGACACATTACTATCTGTGTATCTTAGGGAAAGAACATGGTGGTCTTAGAATAATAGTAATTCACAGGTATAGGGAAGCAGGAGGTGGATTAAAGCTGTAGTTGGCCCAGTTGTAGTCTTGGTAGGTAAAATGCCAGGAGACTGACATACAGTATGGTGCTGTATTGTAGAAGGCCACACAAATTTGAAAAAAAAAAAAAAGTTTGTCTCACTGAAGCTGAAAGAATGAGTGAGAAGGTTGGTAGGCTCATGAGAGTGTTGGGGAGCTTTGATGAGGAGGGTCTCCTCAACAGCAGTGAGGATAGGGAGATGTCCCAGAGGCCAAGGGGAGGTCATGCTCTCAGGGATGAGCCAGCCCTGATGTTTTAGCTGGCTGGAGGAAGCTCTGTGGTAGAGTTATGCAATCATGCTCTATGAGGTTTTTCTCTGCAGAGTTTTCACTACTTGCAACTATTGGAAAGTGGATGAGGTGGAGCCTTGGGATCAGCTCATAGGACAGTGTCTCTGGGTTTAAGGAGTCCTGACCAATTCCAGCATTACGAATGCAGAGAGAGGGGCTGCTGCTGGGAAATGGATCCCTTACTCATTTAATCCTTTTTTAAAGCAATTTGATATGCTGGACTCTTTTACTCGCTTGGTTTCCTTTTGAAAGTTTCCACGTCAGCTGGAGGTAGGTAAGGCGAGCAGCAGTTGCCTCTGGAATTAATTGGGGTGCCCCAAGACTAGGTGCTCTACTTTTCAGCTTTACTCTTTCACAGCTTGCTGTGCTGAAGCATTTTATTTTTAAGGGAGCTACTACACTCTCCCTATCTACAGGAAACAGAATAAAAGGGAAAAAAAAAAAAAATGGCAGGGAGCCAAGCGCAGTGACTGAAGTAAGAAGTAGTGAACTTGAGTAAGTTTAGTTACCAGGACATTGCATGACAAAGCGGGTCCGCGGTGGATTTTAAGGGGCTGGGAGACAAGCACGCGATGCCCCTTCCACAGCGCGAAGAAGCTTTGCTTTCTTAGGTGAATGTCCCGGCACTGCGGCTACCAGCGGAGCTGTGGGTCTTGGGACAACAGGGGATAAAGCAGCCTGTAAATGAGAACACAGGAGCGTACCGGAGTGCTATGGAGGGCAGCAACTTTCTTGCTGTGACTTTTACAAGCCTTCAAGGGTAAGATTTAATGCTTTCCTTCGGCTCAATTGTTTTGTCTCTTGTTTTTGGGGGCAGAAAAATTGATTTTTTTTTTTTTTTTTAATTCTCCTCGGACTGCGGAGTTTTGCAAAGCTTAATCAGAGCGATTGTTTGTTGGTTTGTTTTTTTTTCCTGCGGGTGAGCTGATAGACTTCAGGGTGGAGTGAGCTGAGCTGTGCATGATTTCAAGCAGCAGCAGCCGTCCGGGAAGCTGCTATTGTTCGCATTGTTACGGAGAGAGCAGGCTGCTTTTCTGTTTGGGAACTCGCTTTTGCCTCAGCTGTTGATCCCGTAACTTGAGCATTGCAACTAACTTCCCCAAAGGAGCTGAATGCAAATTTTTTGACTGCCATTCTGGTGTCAGTTTAAAGAGTGCTTTAATGAAGACAGATGGAGGATATTGGATCATTACTTTAAAACGTGGCAGATAACAGACTGAGTCTGTTTCTCAGCAATTACAGCTAATTGTATTGGCACATTGCAATGACACCCCACAGTTTCATGGGCTTCTGTATGTACAGTTTGGAACAGCACCAGAAATTATATGGAGGGCTAGCACACCTAATCCAGGACACCTCTTCAGTATTTAAAAAGCTGGGTAGGTTTAAGGGATGCTGTGGAAGTCTTTGCACTGAGCTAGCTGATTCAAAACAGTCACCACTCATTTTGTAAACCCTCGTGCTAAGAGTGACAATTTCTAGCTTCTTAAACTTATTACAAGTTGAGTTCAGGCAAATCTGATTTCAGCCCGAAAAGTATATTATTATGGAATTAAAAACACACACTTCCAGTTGTCCGTCCCACAGCTCACTTTCTGTGTTTCCTACTTGAAAAGCAGGGGCTAGTACAACACATGCTAGTCCCCGTTTTGTTTTTGAAGTGTTCAAACACAGGAAGATGTAAGGAGGGGCGGAGAAATGCAAATGGTAATGTATTTCAATGCTAGAAGACGATTAGTACTAATTGTTTCTAATGGCTAACATTTTGTTCTGTGCTTTCAATAGGGCAAAGTAAATGCATCACACTCTTTAGAACCAGAAATTGAGACAATTGACAGAAACAGTTAATATCCAGAAATGTAAGGGGTTCTTTTGCAAATGTGTTTTCGTGGCACAATGCAAAGTCAGCCCATGCCAGGTGTGACAGCTCTTTATATTGCTCTTGCCAGGGCATTAACAAACATTGCCCAATTGTGATGTCCTTCTTTGCAATACCTGGAAGTGAACATGTCTCTCCTGTGCTAACCTGACATGTGCTTCCCCTTAGCCAGTGTTTCAGTAAGTATGGAGAAAACAGGGAGTTTGAGGACCTAATGAGTGTTAATCCTTCAATATTTTTTTCCCAGCTGTGCTTCCATCCTATTTAAACCACAATGTAAAAATCTAGGGGCTTGGATTTGGTTCATCATGTGGTATTTAACAGCATTACTCCACCAAGAGCACAAGGCAACACAGGCAGTCTCTAACCTTATCTGTCATGAGGCTCAGTGCTCAGCATCTACTCTCTCAAATACTGAGCTATTGGTTGGACACTTAGTACTTTAGCCTGGAAAACAAACAAACAAACAAAAAACAAAACCACCAACATTCTGAGACCCAAGGGTTTTTGTGATTGTTGCACTAGCTGAACATGAAATTTTGAAAAAATAACTTCTAAGACTTGGTTATGTGCAAACATGGGCCTGACATGCAAAGCTGTAGGCATGATATGCTTTGTGAATTTTTAGCTGGACAAGGCTATTTAAAGTTTTTAGGTTGTATACATACCACACTACTTTTGGTGGCAAAAAAAATGACTGAAATATCATCTTATTCTGCCTAATTCTGGATTCTGGGTGCTTGCTTCTGGCATTACAACACAATTCGTTGCCCCCTCAGATCTGCTACAGACATTGCCTGGGCAGGAATTTTGGTCTTTACTGAACTACACCCCATGATCTGGATTAAAATAACCCTTCCAAAAATGATTGTATTTAACATGGATGATTTCACAGAATCTGTGAACAATATGATGGGAGCAGAAGCATTAAATAATTCGTATTTCTAATTCATATTTATCATTGAACCTGATGTATCTTGTAGCTACGTCCAAAGAAATGGGGCAAAGAAATAAGCCACATTTTCCATCTACAACACCTGCCCTCTTTTCATTGGAGTTGTGCCAAGTCTTCTCTTATTTTGCTACTTATCACTGTGGTGTTGGGAAGTGCCTCCCTCCACCTCCAGTCTGCAGTACAGCCCTTAGTGAGGTTTGGTCTTGGGTTAGGCTGTAGCCCTTGCAAATTCCACATGCTGTAGCTCATTGTAATCCTGCACTTTATGTCGGAGGAGCTTTGCAGTTGTGTTCTGGCTCTTTTTTTTCTCAAATAAGGCTGATCTTGGTTTGCAAGAAAGCATCCCTTCCCTATTCAAAAATAATCAAAATAGTTTCTTGTTGTGGATACGAAAGTGCCCAAATCCCATGTCAGTAAACATAAAGCAAGTGGATTGTCTTCGCAGAACTGTAAGCCACAGAGACAGCTTGTAGAGCACTATAGGTACAAAAGTCTTCTATAGTGAGAAACGGTCATTTATTCATAGCTTATACCCCCAAATGCCCATAAATGAGGAACTGAGAATTTGAGCTTTAAGTAAGTTTTGCAATAGGCTTTGGAAACATGGGGAAGTACACATGTCCTGTTAAGCAGAGGAGTTGGATCTGCATGGTTCTTGCAGTACTGTGAGCCCCCGTTGATTACTGACCAGCACAGAATACACCTGGAGTAAACTGAAATGGAAAAACAAAACAAACCCCACCAAAATAATCAACTGGACAATGGAACAACATAAAGAAGTCCAGAAGGGCTGACACAAACTGTGGAAGGCAACTTAAGAACATGGAAACAGTGCTTCATTTTGACACTGAAAATAGATGGTGCTAGGAAAAATTAAGGCAAATGGGAAATTGACTGCTTTCTGACTATATAATTTTTGTGTGTTTTATTGGTTTTCAGTTAATTCAGGAATGGGAGGCTGTGAAAATATCTTACCAAAATCTGAGAAGTACTTTATGTCATGTGAAAATGAAACATGGGAGAGAACACTTTTTTTTTTTTTTTTCAGAAAGTTCAAAGGGAAATTTAAACTGTAACAGTGTATGACAGCAATATGAGGCTGAAGACCATTTGGAATGGAAAATGAAATACAAATTTAAGAAATAGATGCGTAAAGAAAACTGGACAGGGACATCAATTTTGATTGTAAGTGGAATCTGGGGAAAAAAATACCCTGAGGGAGATTGTAAATGGTAAAGAAGCAGATACTGGGATCTTACAGGGAGGATTGAGAGTCCAAAATGCCTCAAGAAAAAGACCCGAGACTGAAAGGCAGGCAGAACTAAGGTACTTTAAGAGACCACTTCTGTCTGTAGAAGTTGTGATAGCTAATACAAACAGAAGCAGTACCTGCAGCACCACCAAAAGGGACAAACCCACCATCATTTGCTAAAGTTTGTTTTCACAGTTGCAGATGATGCTCAATGAACTCTAAGACAGCAAACGGACACCTGGAAGTGTGAAGAGCTACTGGCACAGACTGGGGTGAGAGCAGGCAAGCACGCACTGAAGCTATAGACAGAGTGAGAGTGGTGTGCTAGGTAAAGAAACATTAGGGTTAGATGTCTGAGTCAATAACAAAGCAGAAAAGGAAGGTGTTTGCAATATTATGAAAATAAAAGGTACACCTCAGTACCATAGGGGTGTGTCATTAAAGGCTCTTAATGCCATCATGTGTGTACCCATAAAATACCGACACATTATGAAATTACATTGCTGTTTGGGCAAGCTAGGAACCAAGTTAGGCACAAAGGATCAGGTCAGCTTGGGAAGGATTCACAATTCCTGGTCTTTACCTAAGGAAGCAACTATGCTAAATCTGTGTGATGGAAATGATGTTCTAGAGAGTTAATTGATGAAAATGGATAATGGTGAAGTTATCACCCCTGTCTGCCCTAAAAGATAAGGTTTTATGGGAATGGTGAGACTGTAGAATATTTGTGCTGGCCATGATGGTAACTTAGATTTGCTGCTGAGTGAAGATATTCAATGAATGAAATCCTATTCAAATCCACCAAGAAGCTGAAGGAATTAAAGATGTCCTCCATAACAAAATAGTGTATTGTTGCAGCCTTGTTGTCATACTGTGGTCATGCCAGAAACCAGTTATTAAAGGATCACAGTAATTAACAAAAGCCATGTGCCAGAGCTGTTGGAAGTTTCAAGTTTTTGTTTGTGAGATGTGGATCTTAACTCTATTGCTTGTTTCCTGTTATTCATGCTGAAAGAAGGTTTAGAACCACCTCATCCTCTCTGTTTACAAACATCTTTTTTTTCCCCCTTTACTGGAATTATATGCCTTGGCAATTGAGTACACAGCTGGGAGAGATTTGGTGGCACTGGATAGTTTTTCTGAAATGGCAAATACAGCAAAATCCAGAGTTTAGCAGTGTAGCCATATGATTACAGCCAGCCAACCTTTTGCATCCTTGTGCTGCCAGGGGACAGTGATTACCAGATCTGTGGCTCCTCTAGGAAATCTGAGGTCTTTATTTCTGGGTGTGTGGGTAATGCGTCTTGCTCCTCCCACCATTTTAAGGGGAGGTCTCAGTCCTAGTCTTGTAAGATATACAAGCAATTCTAAAACTTGGAAGAAATATGTTGAAAATTACAGACTGAGGCCATTTAGGAATGGAAAGTAAGGTTGGTCACCAGGCTTGAGAAAACTTTAGGTTGTGACATTGAATATTGTAACTTTAAGTAGTGTATGTCCATGGACAGAGGACATTTTCTAGAGAGGTGTTGCCCAAGCATTTGTTCTGGTAAGCAGAAACAACTGGATCTGTGTAAGTGTATAGAAAAAGGGTCATAAACCCAGTGAGCACAGAGGGGTTCCTGAACACCGTGGTGAGCATCAGGGAGCACTGTGCCAAGTCTGTACCATGATCAGGGTGTAAAGCACTTACCTGTCTGGCTGATATTTGCCTGCTAAGTTTGTCTTATCTCAGGCTTATTGAATAAAAAGGGCAAATGTAATGTCATATATCTGGGGTGGAATAACCCCATGCACCAGTACAGGTTAGGTTAGGGGTTGATCTGCTGGAAAGCAGCTCCATGGACAAGGATCTTGGTGTCTTGGTGGACAACAGGTTAACCATATGCCATCAATGTGCTATGGGATCAAAGAAGGATAAAGGTCTCCTGGTGTGCATTGAAAGAGTGTGACCAGCAGGTCAAGGGAAGTTCTTCTACCCCTCTACTCTGCCCCCTTGAGACCACATCTGGAGTATTGTGTTCAGTTCTGGGCTTCCCAGTTCAAGAGACAAAAAACTACTGGAGAGAGACCAATGGAGTGTGATGAGGATGATGAAGGGGCTGGAGCATCTCTCTTGGGAGGAAAGGCTGTGAGACCTGTGGCTATTTAGCCTGGAGAAGACTGAAAGGGGATCTTATCAATGCTTATCAATACTTAAAGGACAGGGGTCAACACGATGGGACCAGACTCTCTTCAGTGGTGCCCAGTGACAGAACAAAGGGCAGTGGGCACAAACAAGAACACAGGAAGTTCCACCTCAACATGAGGAAAAACCTTTCCTTTGAGGGTGCCCAGAGCCTGGAACAGGCTGCCCAGATCGGCTGTGGAGTCTCCTTCTCTGGAGACTTCCAAAACCTGGCTGGACTTGTTCTTGTGCAACTTGCCCTAGGTGAACTTGTTCTAGCAGGAAGGTTGGACTACATGATCCCCAGAGGTCCATTCCAATCCCTACCATTCTGTGATTTTGTCACAACAGCTGCTAAATGTGGCTTTCCTTTAGAATCCGGAAGAGAGATCTGTGCAGAAATATTAAACTTGTGGAATGAATGCAGAGTTTTCTTTAAAGTTTACCTTCATTTTCTGAAAATACATGATGCCCAGGCTTGCACCAGGCATGGTATGGTGGTGGTGTACTAGGCTTGGATTTGGGCAGTGGCATAGGCTGTATTAACATTTCCACATTTCCAAAATATATTTGCTATACCTTTCTCCCTGCTCTGCATAGGTAGCATAGGAAAAAAGTGCCAAAGCATCATTCTGTCACTTAGAAAACTTGTTCTAGACAGATTCAAACACCCTCAAATGTCTCAGCTTGGCCACACTGAGCAGTTAAGCAATTGGTAAAATGTTCTTGTTGCTTTAGACTACCAGTTAACCAGGCCCGCTGGGCAGTGTAAGTTTTTTCCATGCTTATGGATCTTTGCCAAGCTGTCAGCACCAACATCAAGTCCTTTAAATAAGCTATCTGATGCTTGGAACACAAGAAGTTTCATTACCAACAGGTTTTGAAGTGATTTTGTTTAATGTTCAATTCCTTTGCATATCAGGACATACTTGGTACCTTAAATTCATTTCTGGTGCCTGGCTCTAGGCTACTGGGTCCAGGAGGTTTGCAGCCAGCAGGGGAGAAATTTTACTCAGAGACATACAGGCCAGTCTATCCCAAACACAGATGGTGACCAGCAGACAACCAACAGTGTGAGCCAGTACACATTAAGGACAGACAGATGTACAGGAAACCAGTGTTTCCCAATGCTTCCTCTTCCTCAGGGAGGCTGGTCCTACTCTGGGTAGTCACACAGTTCCTCTGTACCTTAAGCACAAGCCCTGTGTGTATATTTTTCCTTTTCATATAGGGCCAAGGTAGTAGGAATGTCCTTTTCAGCCTCTCTTCCACCATCTCCTTCTTTGTGTCATGAAATGAACATATCACAGCTTCCCAGGTAAGGTAGCCCATACTGATGCAGTGCCACTTGCAAGCCTGAGATGGTTTTCCATTTTAAAACTGTTTTATGGCCAGTTGTAGCTGTTGGCTGTGTTGCTTAGGAGTTTGGTTCTCCAGTTTGACAATCACAGAATTACATGTATGTGCTGCATCATGTCATGATGTGGGACTAGAAATCCCCCGTTGTGATTTACCATCTCTTTTCTCTTGCAGAAATTCCATGGAGTTGGACTAAAATAAACTTTGGGGATGTCTCTATTTGGATTAAAATTTGGAAAGAAAAAATTGAAAGGTGAGTGTGGTCTGGCAATGCCTTTGCCAAGGGTGACAAACTTGGAAATGTAAATACAGCACATGCGCAAGCCCTTGAGGTTGTGTTTGGGAGCACGTCTTACCCCTGCAGAGCAGATGGGGGAAGTCACATTTTCCTTACTTTTCCTGCATTTATGCTATCTTGGAAGATTGGTTTGGACTGTGTTCCAGTGAACAGGGAGACATCTGCAACAGAACAGGCTACAGTGTTTGTGCTCTGTCATGACACATGACTGGCTGGGGGAATCTGAGTTTTGATGTTTTCCCCACAAGGATATTTGGGGTAGTCAATGGGCGAACAACACAGAGTGCCCTCTCTTAAGCAGTGTATGAAATATGCTAGAAGCAAGTTAGTGTGAAAGTCTGATGCAATCATTTGATGATGAAAATGAGTTGATGGCAATGGTTGAGATATTCCCTTCAGTGAGAGTTAAGGTGAGGTGCTAAGTATAGAGGTGCACCCTGAGAGCACCCCAGAGACTGCTGAGGAGAACACTAAAGGAGAAACCAGAGTCTACATAATTCCCTCCTTGTGAGCTACATGCAGCCCCTGAATAGGAATGGAGATAGAGAGCAGCCATCCTCTGCAGCATCATCTTCACTGGACTTTGCAGCAGAAGCCCCTGAAAAGATGAGTGCTTGGAAGAAGTCCAGCAGGATGGCTACTAGCATACTCTTAAAGTGGGCCAGGTTCCTTCATCCTTCTGGGGACATCATTAGTCTCATGTTTTATCACTTCAACTCAGGTCCATGGTGTGATCTTTGGTCAGGGATCCAGGTCTGCAGACATTGTGAAGAAGGAAAGTCTCCAGTCTTTCCTTTCCAGGGTGTTCTTCCCTGCGTTTGATGAACTCAGAGATTAATGGCCTACTTATATTTTGACATGAAATTATTTTTTTCCTAACTTCTCTGAGCTCAAAAGGCTAAATAGCTATTTCCCAAATTTATTTATTTTTTTATATACTGCTGCTTCCCCTTACTGACACAGGACAGACCATGAGACCTGTTGTTAAGACAGGGGTAGCCATTTGATAATCCCAGGGGAGGAGGCTGTGACGGCTCCCAGGGAAGGATCCCTGACAGCCTAAGCTCTCTTTCTCCAGCTTGGCTTTGGTGATGAACACAGGCTTGTCTGTGAGCCACTGTTCACCCAGGGCATCCTTACTTATAAAGCCATAGCCATTCTGGTTATCAAAAAATATTATTTTGATATATTATGAAAATTCAGTGGTTTGCCTGGCCCTGTGTCTAGGTGCAGAGAATTGTTCAGTCTTCAACCAAATGTCTTCATGTCTTCCTAGATAAAAACCATAAAAACCCTATACTTTACAGGGGAAAAATTATTTCATGTTTTATGCATTTTTGATCACTGGTTCAAAACCAATGAATTAAAACTGGAGGAAGTTCAGAGAAGGATACAGGAAGCTGGGTTGACCAGGGAATGAGGAGCTTCCATAACAGGAAGCTAAAGGAGTGGTTTTTTCCTCCCCTTTTATTTTTATTCTTTTGCCTTGCAGCCCAAAAGCTGAAAGATTGCTCCTTGCAAATATTTAACAATAGTAAATTCCAGGGTTGAAGTGCTATTTTAATCCAACATTTTGTAAGCCTTTGTATTTGGAGAAGTCCATAGGACTGTGCTGCCTTAGGATAGGCAAGGCTCTTCTGTGGGGAACATGCCATGCACTTCTCTTGGAGGGACAGTATTGCTCCTGGAAAGACCACTTTTCTATTCCAAAAACAAGGCTGGATGACAGTTAACCTTACTGAAGAGCCATGCTCATGGTATAACTTTCAAGGGAGGGAATGGATTACCTCAACATCATCTGGGGGCAGCTGGGTGTTGAGCAGCTGGGCTCTGGGCAGAGCTGGGCAGGGGTAGCAGGTCCCTGAGGAGAAGGAAGCCCCAGACTGGCTCTAGAGACATAAAGATTGTCTGCCTTCTGGGACTCCCATTCAGATCTGATAGGAAACATCTTAACACAACAGACACTGAATATGAAAATTATATTTATTTTACATTTCCCATGAGGGAAATAACTGTGAATTGAAAAACTTCTCAAAGTTAATTTCAGACCTGTATTTATTTTTATGATTTTTACATCACTTCCTATCACTGTGTATTGCTGTTATTAACAACATGTGCAATTTTGTCAAGCTGTGGCATTACCAGCATGTCTTGGAGATACTGTTTTCTAGTAAAGGAAATAATACGTGCCAGCCAGTCACTGTCAGACTTGTTTTTAAAATAAA
>JAOEGS010012099.1:0-22398 GCA_025447755.1 Corythornis vintsioides | reverse complement strand
TTTCACTCCAGGCCCTTGGAAACAGCCCCTCTGCAGCCTTCCTGCAGCCCCTTCAGGCACTGGAAGGTGGCTATAAGATCTCCCCAGAGTCTTCTCTTCTCCAGGGAATTCAAACCAGTTCCCTATGTAGATGGGCTAACTAAGCAAAGATCAAAAAATTGCAGGTAAAAAAAAATGACAATATTTATGTTATACCTCTTCTCTGCTCAGTTCTTTGCTATTGGCCCATATCTTGCTAGATATTAAGTTATCCCTTCTTTTCCCTTGGCATAAATTGTCCTGTGTAACATATATGTGAACTGTAACTTTCTTCCTGAAGCATTTCCTCCTTTCAGGCTCACAGCCAGTGTTGCACTGGGAACTGGTTTATGTACCACTGTAGATAAATATGAAGATAGTTATCAATTAACAATGAGAAGTGGATAGAAAAATGTCAACAGAAGCATATCCCAAGACACTACACAAAGACACTGAGACCAAAATGGCTGTCATCAAAAGAATTTTGTTGTAAAGACAGTAGAGGGGCAGAGATGGGAGGGCAATATTCACACAGTGAAGAACTATTTTGTCTATATGTTGCTGCTGAGAAAGCATTCCAACTTTTCACTGTAAAACGAGCTTCACCATGATCTTCCATTTGAACTTTTTAAAAGTCTACCTCAAAACACAATGTCAAATCAACCAGAAAAAATTAAGAAGCATTTGGGGTTTTTATCCTAAAAAAAACTCACAAAGTGTTTGGAAATCCCCGAGTTTTTGCTAAATATAACCTCCATTCACTCTGCAGCTTCCCCAAGAAAGCATGAACTTGTTCAGATAAAAATGCCAAACTCAGACATTCATCTGCTGTTCAAAAATAGGCCTTTGATCCCAACTCCTTCTTACTCAGTTTTTAATTTTCAGGCGCCTCTTCACTTCCTGGTCTCAGGCCTGACAGGAAATGGAAGTACCAAAATACCGTGAACATGGCTGTGCCTGTGGTGAGACTGGTCTGGCTGCAGAAATGGAAATGCCAGCAAAGTCCTGAGCAAGCCAGATCTTTAAAAGATTCACAGTCAAGATTTCCAAACCAAAAGGGTTCAGATAGGTTTTGGAGAGCAGCTAAACTTTTGGAGGCTTCTCAAAATGAACCAAAGCTTGAGGTTTGCCAGCTGTCAAGGAATACATACAGCTGTTCCTCAAGGTATTCAGTGAGCAACAGGGGATGGATGAAAGCATCACAACTGGGCAAAGGATGCATGAGCTTTGTTTCCTCTGTCCTGCTCTTCCCTCCCTACCCACATTCACTTCCACTCTTCAACTCTAATTTTAAAATCTCATGTGTGTGCAGTCAACCTGTCATCTCCATTATGTCTTTCTTACCTGTATAAGGTACAGTTTATGTTGGCTGCATGCAGAAAAAATAACCCCTAACCTCTGATCAAAAGTTTTGCTGATTCTTTCAATAATAACTCTCACAGGTTCTGTTTTTGTTTCTTTAGTGAGAATGTCTTGAGAGTTTGTTGCAAGGAAGCATTGTTGAAAGTGTTTTATTTTCAGAGCTGATGTACCCTTGGTTGTACCAGTGCCCATTTGCAGTAACAATGCTAGGATGTTAGGATCTGGAGCCACTTACAGTTTTATTTATGGTCTTGGTTTTTCAGTCACAATTAGAGTAACTTTTCCAAATGTTTGGGTTTTCAGGCACCATCCAAATGGGTCCTTAACTTGGAAAGCTTTGATAGTGTTTAGCTTCACTTTACTGAACTACCTTAGTGGTCCATCTTACATTGGTGAGTGTTATGGAAACTATCCAGCGCATAAAATGCTATTGAATACTCACAAAGCATTTGCCAAGGGAGAAAAAGAAAACAATTGTTCCCTGAAATATTCAGCCTCTGATGAAAGGGACTTTTAACAGTCAGAGGTGTTCATTTCAAGAGGCAATTTCAAACAAACTTTGTTCCTTTGTAAGATCTAAGATCAATATTGTATTGGGAAGGACACAGAGTTTAGCAAGGCTTTGAAAGAATAAAATTTAAGTTTGTGGTATAAGTCATCAAGATTTTAAAATAAGAAACACTTGTGTCTATTGTTTGTACAAGTACATGCACACACACAGTACTGCAACTGAGATAAAAGCTAAGCTGATGCTTCCAAAAATACAGCATAAACAATGCCAAAGCGTGGTGGTAAGTGCAGTGATCATAAACTTACTTATTCGAGGAACAAAATGAGCTTCCTTCAAAACACTGTGTTTTAATTTCAACAGAAATACCTATATCCTCAAGATCTATTTCCCAACACAATATGCCAATAAGGCTCAGCTCTCATCAGTTTCATATATCCAGGAAGAATGGGTGTATCTGACAGTGCAGAATAAAAATACAGTGTTGAAAAAACTTCCCAAAAACATCTTACATGAACTGCAGACTATTACCTGCCTTTTATTAACAAGGTAAAAGGACAAAGCTACTTCAGATATTTGCTGCAATGTAAGAATGTTTTACATTAGTATTTGATACAAGGGGAGGAAAAAACAGGAGCAGCCAAATTAGCCACAGTCCCTCCAGACCTCATGGTTTCTTATGAGACAGCTCTCAGCCTACCTTCCCAGAATGAAAGCCAATGTTTGTTTACTTGAAATAACAATAAACACAATACTAAATAATGCTCTCCTCCTCCATGCATCCCTGTGGCTTAGATGGCAATTCCAAACAAAATATTATGTTTCCCTCCACTTCTCCTATTACTGCAATATGCTCCTACTCAGCAGACAAGAATCCAGGAGCAACTTTAGCAAAGACAATGTTTCAAGACAAGAGGCCAAGATTTGTACAAACACAAAGTAGTTTTCAACCATCTCTAATTCAGTGAATGCACAGGAACATTAAACCTCTTGGACCCTGGTGTACATCCTGGCTCCTCAATAAAGATTCAAGTGTGCATCAACCCACCCCTGCTGTTCCTCCTCTGCCCTGGCACACAGATAGGGACCCAAGTGAGTCCTGCTTGGGTCCACAATTTGTGTGGAGAAGGACATGTTACAAAACTCATACACTTACTTTAGATATAGCCATGAGGACCAGGGCACCAGACTCTACACTGTCTGACACATTTCAAATGCCTGCTGACTGGTCTGACATATCCACCTGCCAGAAAGTGTCCTGATGGTTATTACCAAAATTGTAGGAAGCCATATGCTAATCAGTTCTTGCACTTGCAGTCACATAAGACTATCTCTTGGAGTTATCTGTGGTTTGTTGGGCTTTTTTTTCCATAAAAAAACACCCACTTATTTCTTGCTATTGGACTACTTCCAATATAGCTCACCTGAAGTATAGACCTGGGTGGTTGTTGTGGGTATTTCTGCCCAAGGGAAATGCAAAAATATTACTCCTAATTAAATGGGAATGCAGCTCTCTAAACTACTGAAAGTCTTCTCTGAAAGTAGTACTTGCTGTGCTTCTGGAGCTAGCGAGACATGAAGTTAAAACATCCCAGAAATCTGTTTAGAGAGATGAAAAACATAAAGACAGGTGCCAATACCCCCTTCCCTGCCCAGCCATCATCCAGTTTCTCACTTAAAATCCAGAGTGGTTCATCACTCAGGAAAAAACCTCTGATCTACATAGTCAGCTCTTGGAAAAATGACCTTAACTTTAGAGCTGCCTTTGCTAGAGGGAACTTGAATTTTATTATCCCACCATGGCTAAGGTTCATCTTATGTCAGATTTACCACTGCTGTTAAGGAGACTGTTCCCCTGATATTAATACCACCTGGAAAGCTGCATATACCCACAGAAGTATGATGTCATCAGAGATGTGTACAGGCTCCCCATAATCATCCCACAGCAGTCATGAAGCTCAGGTCCAAAGTGAAACATGCTCTGTCCCCATGACCTCTGGTTATTTATTAAAATATCAGCCATCCTATGGTATTTATCCAATCCAAATAAAATCTTCATGTGATGTGTAGAAAAAGATGGTAGCTCTCTGTGACCACGCACTGGCACAGCAGGTGAAAAAAGTAATCAATTTTTGTGGTCTTTCTACAAAGCCTGGTTTTGGTTTTCCTTGTAATTATATAGATATTATCTATGAATATTTAAGAAAGGTACATGTGGGAAGGGTTTATACAGTCTGTGAGCTATAAGCAAAATGACTGCAGAAAGAATTGTTTTGTGCTGTGGTATTTGTTGCTTGTGGTTGTCATTGTGTAAATTGGGAGTACACAAATAGCAGAAATCAACCTGCCTTATTCAAAGTTTAGTCCTGTGAGAAGATGCCAAAAGTATGAATGCACTGTGTGTGTCTGTGTGTGGTTTTCTTTCCATGAGTGATTGTTCATTACCTGGTTTATGGAAGCATTTCTATTGTAGTCTAGTATTCATATGGGCTATCCATATGAAGGCAGTGGGAAGACCAGGCTCATTACCCACAGTCCTCTACTAGCACAGCTAGTTGCCCTTACCAAAAAATTCAAGTTTCATTCAGTCCAAAAGCTTAAAGTTTGAAAAGTCATTATCTTTTCTGTAGCAGAGGGTGGAGATTTTACTTTGCTGGTCACATTTTCTAAAGATGAACATTATTCTAAGGTACAGAAATGAAAAATGAACACTCTGGATGGGTGGAAGAGAGAACAGGGGGACTTCAGACATCTCCCAGCTAACAGTGAAGTCAAATACATCTTCATGTATTTGTGCCATTTAATTTTTAAAGAGTTTGCCCAAGTGCCCTTGAGCAGATTTTTCCTCTCTTTCATGAGGCAGCCAACTACTCACCAAATGATAGTTACATTCAGCAGTGACATATATATCTATTAAAAGGCTTTTGCATCATTTGAGTCATGTATCATTTAAAGATTATATAACAGTCAATCACTCTTATTTTAAATTTGGGCAAATAAGTATTTGGTAGCATTTCCAATTTACTTCCATGACAATATTTAGATTTTTTTTTTTAAATTTAATTACAGGAGAAATAATATAACATGTAATCTCTTGTAAATTCTTTTTACATATTTGTAAAAGTGAACTTGGAACTAAATTGCAATGTTAATCTGTTGATTAGCATATATCACCTGACAGTGCTTCAAATGAGGCTCTTAAAAAGAGAAAGCTGAGAATCACTTGACTTTGTCTCACACTTTCAGACGACATACACTATAAAATTCATGGAGCAAAGTCATTCCTTTAAGTTTTCAATTATCAGCTTCTAATCAAAAAATCATTTAAAAAAAAACAACCCCCCAAAAAAATCAAAACAAAACAAACAAACCAAATCCCACTAACCAACCCTAGACAAGAAGGCAAAACTGCAAAACTTTTTCTGAAGAATTTCAGGTATGAACAACAGCTCAACCATCCCCCACCACTGTGTCTCCTTGATCTGTCCCTATCCCCCTCCTCACTCAAAAAAAAAAAAAAAAAAACAAACCTACCAAAAACCAACCCCAACCTCTCAGTATTTTACATAACTTTTCTGGAAAACACTGATAAAAATAGGGGGTATTTCACTCTGCAACTTCAGCGTAATGAACTGAAGGGCACAGCCCTCACCCAAACACTTCAAAACAGCTTGAAAGGGGTACTCGCTGCCCGTTATGTTTACTCAAGCACTTGTTTAAAAACACATTGAAGGAAAATGTTTTTATTTCTACAGATTGCATTAATTATAGCGCTGCGAACACTACAAGCTCTGCACTAAGACTGAGCTGAGCTATTAGCTGCAAACCTCAGGTCTTGGCTAGAGAAGTGGTTATGGCTTATTTAGCAAGCCTGATGAATTGGCTCACCCATCTCTACGCAGAGTTCCATGTTTAGCATCACGGAGCTTTGAATAGCCAGAGAGGTTTGTTTCACGTCGCGATATAATTAAGAAAAACCGGTCAACTCAAAGCGATCCAAAAGGAAACCTCACGGCTTCGTTATTCCTCTTCGGGAAAATAAAAGCATTAACAAGGGCATTAACCCGAAGCTTTGCGGAGACCCACAGACAACTTCCACTTAGCTGCTCTCCCCGGGAAAAACGCGAAGGGGCGGCAGTGCCGGCTGCTCAACCCCCCCTCACCCCGCCTGGGGGCCGCCCGAAGCGGGGAGCAGCTCTGCGGCCGGCAGCCGAACGGCGGGGAGAGCATCAGGGGAGAGCATCACCCCGCTCAGGTGCGCCCCAGGGGACCGAGCAGCCGGGTGCCCAGCGCCGGGGCGGCCTTACCGTGAGGGCGGAGAGCTTCTGAGCCGGCACGGCGGGGAGCAGCTCCGGCAGCAGCAGTAGCAGCGGCACCCACATCCTGAGGCAGCGACGGCGGCGGCTCCGGGAAGCAGAGGAGGGGGACTTTCCTCGGGATGTCGCTCCCCCCTCCGACGCCCGCTTCGGCTCCTTTTCAATCGCTCCCGCTGCGAGGTCCCAGCTGAGGTCCTTTGCTTTTTCCCCACCCCTTGAAATTTGGGAACGGGAGTGTAGGACGAGAGGTTTCCTCTCTCCCTGTCCCTCCTTCCCTCCTGGAGAGTTAGCCCCGGCTCGAAGATGCTCCCCAGCCGCGTAGGCACAGCCGCGGGGAACCGCCGGACCCTGCCACCTCCCCCGGGGCGCCGCCCCTCCCTCCGCCGCGGACAGGCTGCTGCCTAACCCTGCAGGTCACTTGTCGTCCCCCTCCAATTCGTCTCCTCCGTGGCAGGGGAAGCGGGAGGGAAAGATTGGGACGGGGAAGGCTGGACCCTCCCACACCAGCCCTCCGGTGCCTGCCGCCGGCTGGGAGCCGCGAGAAGGCAGCGGCTCGGCTGCGGTGGCTGGCGGAGTGTGCGACCTCACCGAGCCGCTCTACCCCTTTTCCTCTTTGCCTTCCCCCTCCCCAGCCCGGCCCCCTCTTTCTCCTCCCAGACCCACAGATCCTCGCCGATTAACCCTCCCCGGTGCTCCCGAGGGAACGTCGTCTTGCTCCTCCCGCAGGACTTATCCTCCCCCCGCAGGACTTATCCTAACCCCCCCACACTGCCTCCCGCCGAATCATCACGGCTAAATACCGGCAGGCACGGTCGGCAGGGGAAGCCGAGGGGTGAGAGGAGCTCCGACCCCCTGTCTGGTGAACCCCGACCCTCTGTGCCGGCGCTCCCGGGTGCGTCGCGCCGTCCGCCCGACACCGCACGGGGCGGGATGCGGGGACCGAGGCGGGCGGGTTTCTGGCCAGGGCAAAAGCCGGGCAGCAGCGCCCCGTGGGGCAGGGGGAGGCATCCGAGAGTCGCTGGGGGATGTCAGGCCCTCCGGCACAGCGGGGAGCAGGCACGGCTTGCCCAGAGTATACTGGGGAGGTGCAGGTCCCTGTGGGGCTGCTGCTACTCGTGCAGAAAACAGCGGGTGAAACCTTCCTTACGACAGTTATGCACTTCACTCGCTTATCTTTTAGGAGTCAAATAAAGGTGTTTTATTGTTTCCTTATTGTGAACCACCAGAGGATCTCCTTCCCAAGGCTGACTGAAATAAACCCTTTTACTGCAAATTTGTCAATGCCCGACACCTGGGGCTCGCTGACAGCCTGCAGAGATCCCCATGGTTCAGTGGTGCAACCAGGGAGTCTGAAGCTATCAGGACCTGATTTATTCTTTTCCGTGTGTGCATTTGCAGGAGATGAGCTGAGCATGAAAGGGTTTTAAGGAAGGCTGCAAACTGGCACAAAACGAACTCCTAGCAGAAAACTGACAATTTTCCAGAGTGTCTAGATTGGACCTGGCAGGCTTGTCACACACTGACAGTCACACACTGCCCTGGCCAAGGCTCAGGAGGGAGCATGCTCTTCAGAGAAGAAGCTTCATGTATGGTGAACCAAGTGGGACAGAAGTAGATATGAATTACAGACTTATATGCCCTAGTTAAGACACTTAGTGCTGACTCTTCCAGGTCCCATGATGTTTAAGGAATGCAGACAATGAACTGGTCATAACTTCTCCAGATTCTCTGAGTACCTAGGGTCACAAGAATTTGGAACACCCCCTTTTTGAAACGCTTGGTTTTAAACAACTCAGTTACTGGCACAAAGGATGTGCATGCATTTGTGTGAGAGGCCTTAATAACTCCTGGGCTTTTTAAATAGGAAAATGAAACAAAAATTACCATATTGTATTGGTCAGAGCTTGTTGGAGACCCTCTGCTGCACCATGCAGATCTCCAGCAGTCTCAACCTAGCAGCAGCTCACACAGAGATAGCAGATGGACATTTGCTGCTCTAGGCAGCACAGGACATTTTGCCAGCTTGGGCTTCACAGCCCTTTCCACTCAGGTGGGAGACAATGCAACGTGGCAATGTTGATGTCTCTGTCAGAACCAGAAGAAGCTGTTGGAGCTATTTTTCTTGTGACTGTGATGACTTCAGCCCCTGAAACACCTCAAAGTTACTCTCCACCTGTACCTAGTCCTGTTTTCCCCTCCTCAAACCACTCATTCCCATTGTTTTGTCAATGCAGTCAATCTCACCACTCCAGAATGATCTAACTATTCCATATCCTATTCCATCCCTGCCAGTCTGTTCCAGTCTGTCTTGCAGTTTGGGTCTGGGTTCCCCTCATCACTAAGCAGACCTACAGCAACATGCCTGCTTTCCCTGCTACCATACTCTTGGTATCTTATTGGCCCCATAGCCCTTTTGCTTTCAAATCAGCATCCTCCTGTGTACTGCCTGCATGCAGCTGGGCAAAGGCAATTCACAGGCTATTTGCTCCTGGTTTATTTGTCAGGATCTACTAAATGGCAGAGCAGTTTTGATTTGACATTGCAGGGAAAAAAAAAATCCTCGAAAGATGAGAAATCTAATAAAAACAAGCTGCAGGTTATTGAGAGTTTATAATTTGGCCAAATTTGAGTGGTTTCCAGAGAGCTAGCAATAGCCAAAAGGCCAAACTTCTGCAAAAAGGGAACTCGAGAGTTTAGAAACTGGTGGCAATATGGTTTTAAACATAGACACCTTGCCAAAATAGACACTATTATTTTGTCTACTGTCATTTCCCCAGCTTTTTTTCCTCAAAAGGAACTTGACCATGCTGCTTAAAATTTCTTCTTCCCTTTCTTTTCCCCCCATCCTAGAAGATAATTCAGCCTAAAGAAAAATATTTTTAAAAGAAAATATGAGAACAAATGATAATAAACTGCCAAGGTTTAAGCAACTAAAAATAGTGGTTTTTAATGTAAAGACAGAGTGCTTCTAACAAGCAGTTTCCAGACACCACCATGGTGGCAAGATATCCACCTTCCTCCAAGAATTTCCAGTCTGACTAGATAAGGGATATAAAAAGAGAAATAAATGTTTTTCCTTGTTATAGCTGGGGGGGAGGACTATGAGCAAAATGGAATTTTCTCTGTGCTTGTGCAGGCTGCTTTAAAATCCTGTATTGAATTCAACAGGATTGTTCCAATAAGGATTTTGGAAATTCTGTGAGAAAGAAAGAATTATCTGACTCTTAACTGTCAAGGTTACAGCAAGTAAATCCTCTTAGGCTTCAATGCAGTGCCATATGACAGGGATGGAGCACATTAGCTGAGGTATGTCAGTGTTCAGGAGTCTGCTTCTCATAGGAGGCTCAGGTATTATTTGGAAGAGGATGATGCAATTCTTAGAGATTCTTTTTCTCTTATGGATTCCCAGTCCCTTCTTCAAATAATTACTATGCAGCCCCTATACTCTCACCTGCTTTTCAAATTTGCTGTTTCTCAAGCAGCAAATGCTTTCTGCAGCCTTGCTTATACCAAACAGTTTATTAATTTATAACTTTTCTAAAAATAATGGGATATCAAGAGCCAAGCAAGCAGTTCTTGACATACTTAGAGAATATATAGTCACTTATAGACATGCAAATAAGTACAGAACAGTTATTTCTGTGCTGTGTGACTAAGGCCTACCTTTCTCTTCTGGATTTTTACATTAGAAAGCATAATGAAGTCCTGGTCAGAGACAAAGATTGATTTGGCCTGTAGAAAACCTGTTTTGTTTTGTTGGTTTTTTTTTTTTACTCTGAAAGCATTAGCACTTAGCTTCTTATAAATAAAGGTACTAAATGAAAACCAAATGACAAGTCTCCAATAGCAAATCTCCCACAGCTGAATTAAAATATTAATAAGAATAAAAAAACTAGCAAACAGTGACCGAAGACTCCAGCCCCACTGTGCTTATCATATCATTAAATTATATATATGGTTGATAACCCATATATACCATATGTCTAGTTTAAAGGAATAATAAAACCTGCTGTCTTACTTCTTTGTGTTTGCTGTGAGTAGTAAGAAAGATGGAGTCCAAAAGATAAGTAGGAATATGTGGGACTTCTTAAAAAAAAAATAATTTAAAAAATGTATTTGTTCATTTATTATCTTTCTAAGCAGAAAATGGTCTTTGTAAATTTTAGCACAGCAATGAGCAAGCAGCTGATGACTGAACTGTGCTATGTGAAATGTAAAGTGGAATTTTTAAAGTATTTGTGGGAATCAGGAGCTGAGATCCTGTTTTCTGAGAGCCATATGGGTGAGACAAACCTTCATCCCAAAACACCAAGGCCCACACATTATTTGATCATTAAAAATAAAATCATCATACTTGCCTTTTAGAAAGGGAATGGACTGTAGAAGTCAAGTCAAAATTGTGGAGGAATGGGTCTGTGTTTGGCTGATTGACCTTGGGAAAAACACATATCTGAAAAACATCATCCTTCATTTAGACTTTCTAGTTTCAGCATGTTGCATTTTTCATTATTAGAGCTTAATGTGTGGAGTTTTATCACACTTTAGTGAGCAGTCAGTATGTGGAAGAGAACTTAATCCTTCAGGGGAACAACAACAACAACAAAAAAATCCCTGCTCTGTATCTTGTGTGAGAGCAGCACTACTACCTTTCCCACCTGCCTGGAACACAGTTCTGCTGTGGCCCTCCCCATAACCCAACACCAGCACACTCTTTAGACTTCTCAGAAGGCTGCTTGTCTCCACACATGGATAGGCATTGCTGCTGACTCACTCACCTTGCATTAAACCACCCTCCTGGATTGCCACAGTTCTGTGGCCCGAGGCACTCCTCTTTTGTCCAAGTGTAGAACTTGGGACAGTCTGGTCAGGATCAGGACTAAACCCTGAAAAACTGGCTAGCTTCTGAGTTAGAGCACCTGGGATGGCAAGAAGGATATGAGCACTGATACAGGGAAGAAAGAGGAAAAAAAAATAGCCTTTTGGAAATGTTGCTGACAAACTCAGTCTGCTGCCTGGTCATCTGGAAACAACCATGGGATTCTGCACGATTCCTGGAGCCTTGGAAACAAACCATAGTGTGGAGAATGTCAGCAGGAGAAGCTGTATCTGGGGAGGGATAAATTCATCCCCAATGCTTGTAACTAGATTTACACCAACCATGAAAATCATACAGGAAAACAGCTGTTACATGAAGTTAAAGACTGGCTGTAAAATGCTTTTTTGAGAGCCAGTGGAGTAGCTAAAGTGACATAGGAGATGCAGTAGAAAATGAGAACACAGAATAATACCAGAAGGTGTAAGTCATAAAATAGCTTTGAAATCATTTGGCACACAAGTAGAATGTGCTTATCTCATCTTATTGTTTCATTTCCTTGACCAAACTAATTTTGCTGTTACTATCTGTTTGTTTTATTGCACATCATCTTTCAGAGGAAGTTCTTTATACTTGCAAATAAATGAAGGACCAACCAGTTTGCATGCAAAGACATAGGAAGTCTTCTTAGGAAGATCCTGGGCAGCTGTGCTACTTCAGCATCCCATATGCACTGCTTCTCAGAAGAATAGAAACAGGTCTGTTATGGAGCTAAATGGAAATGCTTTCACAGGAAATATGTGGTATTTCAGCAGTAGAAATGTCACACAGTCCTAAATGTGGAATAAAATCTAGATGAAGTCCATTAATATTTCTCACTTCCAGTCACCAGCATTGACATTTGCATTGTGCACCAGATTGCTATTTCAGATTTGCAAGCCCAAACCCCATTACATTCTCATGCCACTTCCTCAGCCCTGTGCTCCCAAGCCAGCAGCCTGTGGGCAAGAGGTGTTTGCAAATCCTTCACCACACCGAGCAATTTCAGCCCAGATGCCAAAGCTTAAGTGCCAGAGCCTCACTGTCACCACCAGCAGAGATCAAGCCAGGATAGGATGGAGGTGAAGCTGCCTGAGTGTGACAGGCAGCCACCCCTGTCCCTTCTTGCACTGTCCCTGCTGCATAAGAAAAAGAGGGCTTTGGTCTCTGGGGCAGTTACTGTGGCACCTTGCACAGAGGTTAATGCCTTTTAAGAAATTAGGAAGTAGAAAGCAATCAGGCATAGAATAGTTGTTTCTCACCCCTTGTCTCCTTCCTTCCTACCCTACCTCTTAATGGGCCCGTAAGGAAGAAAAATATTTTCTCCTTTCTGCCCTCAATGACTGTCTAAAAGAAGCCAGAAGAAATTCTGTGCTAGGTGGGAGAACGTAACTCACAACCACAAACAACAGCCTCATCTTCTGGGAGGAAATAATGAAAATGTGAGCAAGAGGGTGGGGAGGATCCTACAATTGAGAGAGAGCAGGAACAGCTGCTCAACAGGCCTTATGGGGGTGCAGGTCTGCAGCAGATGTCCTCAGGCAGTTTCAAGGGCTTCTGGGGTTAGGCAAAGGAGCAGTTGCTTCTGGTAGGAAAGTGGCATCATAAGCATGCTATGATCTGTGCAAAAAATGTTATGTTTGACCTAGCCAAATTATGCTTTGTAGTGGATAGCAGTGGTTTTAGTCCGTTGAGAGTCATCTTTTCTCACCAAGCTCCCTTCAGAAAGAGGAAAATAATTACAAATAACGCAAGATTAATCAAACTTTCAAGAAAAAATGCTGCAATTTGTGGAAAATGCCCATTTCATTTTGTGTTTATGATTTTCATTAGGTAGTTTTACCTAGCTGATTAGTACAGGTACATTCTCATAGACACAGTGGAAATAGTGAAAGAGCAGTTTATCACAGACATGCATGTGACTACCTTTCTGCTTTTAATCACTTCTTTCCTTTTGAATTTCCTCATTATTTCAGAGGCTTTTAACCTTTCAAAGATTTCAGAGATTCTCATGGACTTCCCATTGCCTTACTAACAGCCACTGTTACATCTTATGTCACCAGAGGGTTTTTTAATTATTTTTGCTGACTACTAAACTAATTAACAGTTATACATTTCAGAGAACATGCTGATAAGTGCCAAGGTTTCTTCAAACCCTTAAAAAATCCTGTAGCGTAATGTCAAGAGCTCATTTGGGTATGTGTTGCTTTACCACTTTAGAGAAAAGACAATATTATTTTTTTGTTTTAACGTGAGGCAAAAAGCAGCAAGTTTTATGGGTTTTGGCAGGCTGGTCTGTGTTGCTAGCATTTCTCCTCAGGCTGAGTTTGTGGTGAGTTGCTGGCTCTGCATGTCTCAGAGGCACACCGAGGTACAGTGTAAAGAGGGTGGTAAAGAGACCAATTTAGAGCAAGAAATGAGTGGAAAGACATCATGAACAATTGAATAAGGACCTGTCTCCTTAGACAAACAACCTGCCAAGGCTTTTCCAGTGCAGGGCTGATGTTAGACCGAAAGTTCATTTCTCAGAGCTGAAGAAAACCTTTCTTTCTCATTGTGGTTTTAAATCTCTGACAAACTCCATAAACATTAATCCATAAGGTGTTTAAAATTTTGTGCCTCAGCAAAGACTTATGCAGGTTCTGTGGTTTGTATTTATTCCTATGGAGTGACTATGGCACGAGAAGAAAGATTCTTGCTTTTGAAGTGTAAACACTGGCCCACTTGAGAGACAGAGATATGAATTACACTAAATATTTAGTAAATGATCAGTTTCCACAGGGAGAACAAAGTATTTTGCATTGGAAGAGATACAGAAAAAAAAGTAGGGAAAGAAAATCCAGTAGTTTCATAACTATTTTTCTAAGAAAGAATGTGAAACACTATCTGCAACTGGCACCTTGTAACCCTTAGGTCATTTGGCCTTTCCTGAGCTCACAACAAGAGCTGATCAGAAATTCTTCAGAGAAATGCAATTATGCATGTTTGTGTCAGAAAACAGCAACTTCTGAAAAGCTATGATCTTCAGAGAGGCACATCCACGGCAACAAAATCCTTGTCAGCAAAGAGTTCCTGGGAACCAACAAGAGCTTTTGCTGAAAATCAGACAAAGCTTTGCCCCTGAGGCCAGCCAAAAAGCTGGTGCTTGAGCTCAGAAGGTACAGGAGACCCCTCTTCAAGCTCATGTTTCCTGGCTAATGGCCAGCTCTTCCACCTCCTACCCTAACCACCAGTTCATCCAATGGGCCTGGAGCAGCTCTGGCAGATGAGCACAGAAGGATGGAGGTACCTTTTGGCAGCCAGCAAGCCCAGGGCTGAGGAAATGTTTTGCTAGAAGAGGGTCTCTGATGCAGCTGATTTGAGCAGTGCAGGGATGAACATCTTTGTTTCCAGTTTACCAGGTGAGTGTTCCAAACTGCTGACTAATGTGAACTCCCTAGTTGATTTGTCAGGATAATTTTCTACTGGTAAAAAAAAAAAAAAAAAACCAGCCAAAAAACAACACATTTTTGCAGCTATCTTGGCAAAAACTGCTTGGGTTGCCAGGATGTGTTATTTCATCCTTGAAATGGTGCACTGCCAGAAGTTGCACCACCCCTCAGGGGTTTATTGATATAAAAATTCCAGCATAGCTATACTTGCAAGCTCTTCCTAGTGTACACTATGCCTGTGAAAAAGAGTATTTGAGAACATTTGGCATTAACATTTTTTTTATTTTTTTTTTTTTTTTTTTACACTTTTACAGAAATATGGGATAAACAGTAAAAATAAGTTAGGCTAACAAATTCAGTGCCTAAGCAAATATTATAGGGTGCTTTGTTAGACTGGGACTGACATTGGAGTTGAAGAAAAACAAACAGCACTGTTACTTTTCTTTGAGATTTGTCTGTGGCCAGCCCTTCTAGCTGCAACTAGAATCTAAATGTCATCTCAAAGAAAAAACAAACCATGTGCTGTCCTTAATTCCTGTAAATCATATTGACTTTCGTTGCATTCCTCTGGTGTAACTAAGAGCAGAATTTGGCCAAAAAATACTAGTACTGGTCTTTTGCCCACAGGTTTTACATATTTTATGTGGAGATGTCTAACTAAATATCAGATATCTGATCATCTGCCACCTTGGCAGTCAACATAAATCACCAAGGCCAGACTCGATGTTCATTTCAGAAATCAGAAAGAAAATGTGCAGAGAGAATTTGAGGAGATCAATAGAGGGCAGGTCTTGCTTTTCAGGTGTCATTATAACATGAGTGGACTATACAGATCTCCCCCTGTCAGCATGGGCAGCTTGCCTTCAACAGAGTGCCCGAGAGAGTATGTTTGTCCTGTGGTTCTATGCATCAGTGCTTAGTCCCCACCACTAGACTGGATTAAGAGAGCAAATTTGTGCTTACAGTCAGGGCAGTGCCCAGGAATATCAGCTGTCCTCATGCCATCATTTGTGCCCCAGTCATTACAAAACTTTTCCTGTTTCCCTCCTACACAGCTCTGAGCTATTGGGTTTTCTCATCTGTGCCTTCTGGTTTGGAGGTGGGACTTGGCTTTTCTCTCCGAGATGCCTCACTGCTGCAGGTGCCATGACAAATATTTTATTAGTTCCTTTTCAGAAACCTGGAGAGTGAAGGAATCTAAGGTAGAATTGAACACTGCTTTGCAAATTCTCTAGAAGGTATGTCCAATTTGGCACTGAATTTAGTCATCCCAATTGGCAGGAGAGCAGAAAGTCCTTTTTCTCTCTTAAAGATGAAATCTGTATGTCTGCCAACTCCCTGTAATTACAAGCCCCAAAGAGTGTCTACTCCAGGGTAACTAGAGATCTATGGGTTTTGGCATTTCATGTATCAATTACTACTTATTGCTACCTCACCAGGCCAAGATGGGAATTTCCTTTGTGGGGAGACCTCTTTTATTAATAAAATATGAATCCCATTTATTCTCCAACATCAAACTCAGCTGGATAATTTCTTTTCTGTCACCCAATACAGAGCTCCATTTGAATGCCCCCAGGGAGTATCCCTTCTCTCTTGCCTGTCTCTTTGCCTGCATTTAATCCTGCCCTGTATACACAGTCATCCTTGCTTCTCTGTGCAGCTAATTCTTACTCCAAAACAATACAGACCATTTCTGAACAGTCTTTTAAGGCTGAGCCAAAGTTTGGGCTCCTGGGATTTGTCATGCCTTCTCATGACTACCAGCATTTCAAAGTCACACCTGACTATACAGTCACACCCATGGCATGTGGCAGTGAGATTTTAGGGGGCTCCTGACATCTGACCAGATGTAATCAGGAGGCTGCAGACTGAACCCAAATCAGTATAAAATATTCAAAACCTGCTGAAAGTTAAGCTGTTAAACACTCAGATGACTGGCCAGTGCTGAATGCTGTCCTCTCTGAACTATACAGAAGTTTTAAACTGGAATGTCAGTGACATAGAGGTACAGGTTGTACCACAGAATCATAGGAAGGTAGGGGTTGGAAGGGACCTCTGGAGATCATGGAGTCCAACCCCCCTGCCAGAGCAGGATCAAATAGGGCAGGACACACAGATCTAGGTGGGTCTTGAAAGTCTTTAAAGAAAGTGACTCCACAAGCTCTCTGGGTAGCCTGTTCCAGTGCTCTGTCACCCTCAGTAGTGTCTGAAATTGTTTTCACCAGGTACTATGGGAGAACTCTGACTTGAATGAGCCCTTATGGATAAGTCCTTAGAGACTCAGAGGCTCATATAATGCAAATTGTTACTGCCTTTCATGTATTCACCTTTCTATATTCCTGATACTATCAGGTATGGATCCATTGCTGGAAGACAAGTCTTTTCCTGCCTGTGACTGAAATGTTATCACAGAAGATCAAGAGAGAGGAAGATTATAAAGAAAATTTTGCCAGGAGCCATTTGGTCCCCAGGAGGAATCAGTGAATCTAGGGGAGGTGTTCAGCCTCACTGGGGGCTTACATGATATTATTATCAGAGCAGAAACTCCTGCAGACACCAGAAATATGTTTAATACTTTAGTTCACTGGTGGAGACACTGTGGAATAAAGAATTTCTGGAAGGTGAAGGAGAAAGCAATACAGCATCTGTTAAAAAAATCTGGCTGCTCAACTCCTTGCATACAGAGAGCAGGCTGAGTTACTGAATGCCACCTTCACCTCAGACTTTACTTCTAAGGTCAGCTACCAGGAGTCCCAGGCCTCCAAGACCACAGAGGAATTCTGGAGGGAGGAAGTTTTTACCTCAGTTGAAGAGGCTTGTGTTAGAGACCAGTTGAGCTAACTGGTTTAGGGTAAACACAAGGAAAAATTTTTTCACAGTAAGGGTAACAAAGCCTGGCAGGGGCTGCCCAGGGAGGTTGTGGAGTCTCCTGCTCTGGAGACATTCCAGACCCTCCTGTATGCATTCCTGAGTGACTTGGTCTAGGTGATGCTGCTCTGGCAGGGGGTTTGGACTAGATCTTCAAGGTCCCTTCCAACCCCTAACATTCTATGATTCTATGAGTTGCTCAACTTCTGTTCTTTAACTTTTCTTTCAAAATGAAGCTAAGAGCAAAATGGAGAGAAAAATAAAACAAAACAAAACAAACAAACAAAAAAAACCCAACACCAACAAAACACTATATACATATGAGGAGAGCTGAGAGTGAGCAGGCACTCTTTCCCCAAATATCACCAACAATAAAATAAGATAATCTCTTCAGTAAGCATCATGTTCTTCACTGGCCTCACTTCTGCAGCTGAAACACACCATGTCTGGCAAGCTGTAAGCTCGTGCCAGAGCTTTCCCTGCTCTCAGTACATACACTCAGAGTCTCTCCTCTAAAGTATCTCTGGTGCTGTGTGACTCAGTTGATCTGCTACAGCAATTCTGTGTCTCCATCCAAGCCCCTCTGCAGTACCTGGGTAGTGACATTTGCAGGATATTTAGGTCCACAATCTCTCCTGGCCTCTACTGCTCTGTCAGCTTGGGCTGAGTTAGCCAGGAGGGATCACAGAGATTGAAAGGGCCGAGACATACACTGACATTCTATAAATCTTCTTTTCTTATGAACAACTTCAAAAAATTGCATTCAAATAAGCCAGAAGTATGGAGAAACTGCCTTCATGTGTTTGCCACTTGCCAGTTAGAAATCTCTATGTGCAGTGATTTATAGTTTGTTGCTAACCACACTCTCATTGAAACTTGAAATTATTTCACACCAGAAGGTCTCTGCAGATTTTGAAAACATTTGGTTTTGGTCTGATGAGACTTCTGAATCTTTTAGGGGGTTGTTGGCTTTGTTTTTTTGTTCCTTTGGTTTAGAATTCCAAGCTCCATCCATTCCTTTAACCTCCCTCACCACTTGTTCTCATTATTTATAAAAATATGAATGTTATTTTTCATGCTTATAAACATTTTTTCTTTTTATCAGCTATAATCAGAAGGGATTTCTCTGGCATTTGAGGAGTCAGCCTAGGTGGGTTTTGAGTCTCTGTTTGCTCTGGAGCCTGAGGTCCACAGCTAATTTTGAACAGTGAAAAATTAGAAGGAAAGTGAAGCTAAATACTCAGTTTGTTTGGTTTTTGAAACAATCACAAATAGACTCAAAGCCCTAGCAAGGCAACTTCTTTTGAATATTCAAAGGAAGCAAACTTTTACTTACCTTGTTCACTCATATCTTGACTATCTGTGAGATTACCTATGTAGATTTGTGCCCAAAAAAGAAAAGCATCAGAAAACTTATATTAACATCTGAGAATATAACAGAAAGTCAAGTTTTAAGCCTTTCTATACTTTTATCTGGATTGTGCATTGCAAATCAAGGTAATTTGTGCCTTGATGGGGTTTTGCTAGGGTAAGGCTGTATAGGAAAATGTTTCACATTTGGCTCAACACAGTTCCACTTCATGTCCCTGCTCCTAAGCCAAAACAATACCACAAGTGATTTTTTACTATGAAAACAGGGATATTTTTTAAAGACTGAACATAAACACCAAATATAACCTGAAAGAATCTTTTGTTCAGGAAAAATTAATCAACACTAGTTTCATCACTGAAAACAGTATTTTCTTATTCTTACTACTGTTACTTTAACACAGAAAACCATTTCTTACAATATCTGTAGCCCAGTCAGTCACTAATGATAATTCACAACAACGTTTCTGCTGGAAAGAACTGGCATAAATAACAATACATGTAAAATATATCTCATCTTCAGTGATAAAACTAACAAACATAAATATTTTGAAATTACTTTTTTGTTTGTTTGTTTCAAACCAAGATTCCCCCAGGAAATTTGAATGGATTTGAAAAATTCCCAGCAAAATGTTTGATTTGGTCAGAAAGCCTCTTCCAGATTAGATTAAAGTATTTCAAGCAGTTCTACTGTAGACTCTAAATTGTGTGTTTAATCCAAAAAAAACTTGATTTAATGAAATCCATCTGCAAATCACTGCAATATCATTGTTACTCCTTACTCCTCACCCCATTCTTAGTGCTGCTTGAAGTATCTTTGTATTGGCAGTTTCTATCAGAAGCCACTGGTTTCCAGCAGAAGCCCAGTAGTTAAAACATCATCCCAGCAATTTGGACTTTCTGCTTTTTGCTGCCTCTCACCTAGCCTTCTGCTGCATGTCTGACACAGTCATGACAGTCATTTTGCCCACCTGAAAAGAGGATAGCATATCTGCCTGCCACGTGTGTTGTAAGGACACAGCACTTACTGTTTTCAAAGAGCTTCTGTGTTACTCAAAGAGAAATCCTGCAGAAGGGCAAAGTTTCATAATGGAGTTGCACCAGAACCTCATATAACCATTCTTGATGCTTCTCTAGCCTAACAAGTTTTATTCAGGTTGCAGTGAAATGACATGCTGGCTAAACTCATTTAAGAAACCTCAATCTTTGTTCCCACCCTTGTGCCCTATCCTACAGCCCACTTGCTTTTTTTTTTTTTTTTTGCTAGGATCTCTTGGTGGGACTACATTGTTTTTATCAGTAAATCAACCTGAATGAGAAATTATATTGGTGAGGGAAGACTTATTTAAAATTAGATAAGTTTCCTGATCTGCTTTCAATATTTTTCAGAAAAATTCAGGGTGGAACAACCGACAGGGCAGTGAATTGCAGTAAAGAGGTAAGGGCAAGCACCCAGGACAGGCAGGAGCCCTGTCTGCCTGTCACCAGCAAACCTCTTGTGAACAGCACGTCAGAGAAGCCCCCTCTCTGTGCTTGGTGCTTCACAGTAGTGCTTCCCTGAATATAAAAAGAAAAACAACCAAAAAAACCCAAAATAAAAACCAAGCCACATTGCAAAACATGACTGAAAGATGGGAGAAAGGAATCACAGTGATTCTCTCTGTGGAGATGGAGATCCAGGGACACTGAAAGTCCCTTGAGGGGGGAATTGTGCAAGCAGTAAAAGAGCAGATCTGAGTGCAAGTGCCCTGCATGTTGATTAGAAAGCCCATTCTTCCTATCCTGCAGTATGCATTTTAGATACCATTCCAACTATTGTCAATCTTTCCACATCTAAAATCTTTGAGCTTTGGCTCCATTCTGTTTGAAATTTCCTGTGTCTGAGGTGCTGCAGGTGCCCCAGAGAAGACTGAGGAGCAAGCTGTGATGTTACAGAGATCAGAAAGTCACGTATGACATAGGATTATGAAACCATAGCAGAGAAGTTTGCTTGGAAAAATAATTTCATTTTCTGTGCACTTAAACTCACACAAATAAGAGTCTCTGAAATAATTATCTCCATATATGTTGCCATTATTACAAAATGCTCACATTAAAATCAAACTGTGAGAACAGTTGAGAGTAGACTCCTGGTGAGAATGTTGTTATTGTGCCAGTCTTGTGAAGAGACCTTCAGATGTGTCCCTGAGGGTATCTCTGGAAGAGTGATGCTCTGGCCTGCATGCATGTTTGTCACAGTACTTTTTAAAGATATTCTTCCATACATTTAGAAAAAGCTTTTAATGTTGCTGGAGATTTGAAGGAATTGATCTGATCTTTCAATTTCCTGTGGTTCAGTTCTTCTGAATGTTAATTTTTAACACCTATTTTTTAAATTTTCATTAAATTCTACTAAACCTTTCTGAAGAGGTGGCTCTAGGGTCACTTTTGGTGCTTCACATAGTGACTATGCACAGTTGTCTACATCTCAGCAGCATTTTCCACGAGTTTCTGAAACAGAGATGTGATCATATGGCAGAATCACACAGCAAGTCTCCTCTTTTCCCTTATCCCATCCCCCAAATGAGAAACAAACAAGCAAACAAACAAATAAACAAAAGCCCAAAGAGATAAATGCCAAATTCTTCATCATTACTACAATATGCTGTTGACCAGGACATGTGTTTTTCTTAGGAAGGGGAGTGCTTTCCCCTGACATCACAATGACAGCTCTAATTACCCCAAGCATTTATGATTTGCTTTGGAAACTTATTTTGACACATGCAGAGCCAGAAATGGGAATAGCTTAAGGGAGAAAGGAAACCTGTCACAGATGTGAGTGGCAGAGCAAGAAAAGGTTGTGAGCTTTCTCTCTGCCTCCATAGATCTCTAGGTTGTCATCTTTTTCCACAGCAATCTAGGAAAGAAAAAAAAAAAAATCCTGAAAGCAAAGCTTTGTCTTATCAAGTGTGATAACATCTGACAAACTGTACAAACCTTCCCCTCTCCCTTCCCCTCTCTTTTGCAAAGGTTGGGGCAGGGCCAACGACAGAGTAGCAGGTCATTGACCTATTAGCCTTTGCCATCGTTTTACCCGGGGCCCTGCATGATGTCTGAAGACAGGTCCATTGGGAAAGAGAGGCAATAAGGTCACCACCTCCCCATTTCCTTTTCACTGCTATCTGTGCAGCAGAAGCTTCTTCAGGCTTGACTTCTCCATGAGTAATTGATGTGTTGAAAGTTTAGCCTGTGCTTAAGTGCTCTGCTGGAGTGGGGCCAGCATGTGCAACACCTGGCAAGGTCTAGTCCCGGGCACAGGAGGGGCTGGCTCACAGCAGCTGCTTGCAGCTCCCCAGGAAGCATCTCCCCATGAGTTGTGCTTGAAAACCACTATTTACCTTGGGTTTCACACATGCAAAGTCTGCAGCAATCCCAACTCTTGTAAAGTATAACATGAGAGCTGATTTGCTCTGAGATTTAATAAAGAAATGAGGCATTTCTCATGACCTGCATGTGTCTGTGTCTCTCCACTCTTCGACCCATCTCCTTTAAATTTATTGATCCATTTCATAGATGAATAGCAATCTCTAAGAAAAGATCCTCCAAATTTCATTAAAGTCCAGAAATAGATGCTAAGACAAAGATCCAAGAGATCCTCCAACTGCTGAAATATCAGAGTTATCTGCAATGATATTT
>JAOEGS010012097.1:0-21134 GCA_025447755.1 Corythornis vintsioides | reverse complement strand
ATTCGTGCTCTTCAGGGCATGCATTGCAGAGATTTTTTTTTAAACTTCATTCTCAATATATGCCTTTTTGTTTTTTGTTTTTTGATTTGGGCATTAACTTCAGGGGAGCAGAGTTACTACATACAAGGAGAAAACACTGCTATACATTTTCTCTATTTAATAGCTAATATTTTATCCCAACTTATTTTCAAAGTGTATAGCTGTGAATCCAGTTCTTCTCTCTCGATATTAAAGCTGGTGGTAACTTCTGGGCTGGAGACTCAGACTCAGTTTTGCATAAAAATGACTGTCTGGAGGAACTGGAAAAGGTTCCAGTTGGGAGGGTTGGACTTGAGACCCACGGGACAGGAGGAATGCCAAGAACAAGGGAGAGCCTGAAGAACCAAAACCAGAAAGAAAGGTGGGGAAGGAAGAAAACAAAATAGAGACAACAAAGCAATAGTCAAAAAAGAGCTTGATTTTCCCTAGGGTGATGCAGAATGTGACAACAGGATACTCAATACCTGACAGCAATCAAGTTTTTAATTGCTCTCTAAAGACCAGATCCCCCCCTTGGAGCAATCTCACCTGCACTACTGCATTTATTTATGCCTTAGGTTACCTACTGAACCAGTTTGCTAGTCCTCAGTTCTTCCTTCCTCCTGGGTGAGATGGGGGCCATGTGGCTCATGGATAAAGGAGGAAGGCAGGGGTGTCTGGTTCCCAGCACCTCAAGATGTTCTGCACAAGCCGTAGTCCATGTGACTGCTGAAAATCCCTTGGAACAGAAGGTCTGGAAGGGCATGGGCACCTGAACCCTACAGAGTCCACCTCTCCCACAGCTAGCCTGGTTCTGAAAGGTTTGCTCTGCAATAGCTACAGGTCCTGCAGGACCCTCACCAGCTTGGGCTCCCCTGTCACAGGGGTTACAGAGCAGGCTGGTGGGAGAAGGGGCCCTTAAGCACCCTAATGTTTGGCCTCACTGGCCCAGCCACACATTTCAATTCTGCTCTTTCTCCCCAGTTTTCTATGGCAGCTGCTGTGCAACATGGACCAGCCATAGGGTACTGGGAAGACACTTTACAAAGGCAGGGAGTCTCCACAAGCTCCTGTCTTCAGGCTAGGGAAACCCTTTGAGATGAAAAGGGAGGATGAAAGGGCTGAGCAGTGGCTCCCTTGTGCTGGGCTTCTCTGGCACAGTGCCTTTGAAATAGCTGGTTCCCTTTTTACAGGGGAAACATTCAATGAAGGAGGCACCCAATCTGGAGAAAGGTTCTGCTTTTTTTCCTTTTTTTTTTTTTTACCACATTAAGAGCAGCCCTCAGATTTCTTTCAGCAAAAGAATCTTAAAGGTATCTTCCAACCAGACAATTCTATGAATACATAAAGCTGACAAACCTGCAGTGACCAGCTGCAAGAAGAGGAAGAAAACAGGTCCTGGAGTGAGGGCTGGTCTCCTCCCTGCCCTGCTGCTGCTGCATGGGGAACACAGGCTGTGCTCAGGACGGCACCAGGATGGCTGGAGGGGGAATTTGCCCCTGTCAGAGTTGACTTCTGACCCTGGCTTCTAAGGAGCAAGTCTGGGAAGGCACCAGATGACAACTTGCTCCATTCCCCAGCAGCAGACACAGCTCAGGAGAGCTTTGTCCAGCTGCAAATTACTTGGGCGAAAGAAGACGGGAGCAGTCAAGACCCTTCCTGGCCTTCAGAAGAGAGACTTCTCAGCAGCTCACCACTTTTCAACTTTGAAGAGGCTCTTCAAAGGTTTCTCCACAAAGAATTCAAACTTTTATATCTCATTTTCTTCCCCAGCAACCCTGTAATACGAAGGGTTTGCTAGGCTGGCCCTGGATGAAGAGATCTTAAGTCAAGGAGCTGCCACAGAAACCTTTTGGAGACCTGGTCATTTGAAGGAGGGTCCAGAAACTTCCCTCCTGGGGTATGTTTGCACATGATAGGGACAGGAACATTGGAGTGGAAAGTGAGAGCTGCAACAGAGGAAGGATGAAGGGAGGCAGAAAAGAAGAGCTAGAGGGAAGGAAGCACATCAAGGAGTCTCCCTGTGTGGCTGGCACCAGCAGCACCAAGTCTCCCTTGCTCCTTTAAATGTCTGTGGCCCTTTTAAAGCCTTTTCAATGCTGTGGAGTGAGCCCTTCCATAGAAGAGATCATGCTGTGGAGGATACCACAAGGGCTGCATTTGTATAAACTCCCCTCTACACAGGAGCTGATATCCCAGTTCAGGTGGATGCACTGGCATTTCACATGAGGGCAACTGAGGCATGAAGGGACTCTGACATGCCACAGCATTCAAAATGAGGGAAGCCCGTGCCAGGGTTGCACTGCAATTAATGATGCTCTAATTCTTATGCTGGCAGTCCACTGAACACCCATGGTCTCTGTCAATTAGACTAGATTATGGGATAATCCTTGCTAATTATATATTATTATCTAGCAAGCAGTTATCACCCTATAAAGGGTGCTCCTATACTGGACAAATGCTGTTCCTCTAGCACAGGCAGCCACAATAGAGAGGGAAAAAAAAAAAAAAAAGGCATGGAAAAAAAAGCCAAAATCATTTCTGCTGTGATCAATATTTTGCTTAAGCTAAATTTTTCGCATTGCAAACACTGCACTCCTGTCCCAGGAGGAGGGGCGGGGGGGGGGCAGCAGGAGGAGGAGGAGGACTGCAATATGCAGAGCCAGCCAAAAAGGGGAGGCAGGGTCAAACCTGCACCCCCAAACCTAATGCAGAGGCACCGTCATAAACTCAAAATCCAGCTGTAAACTTCCCCATCCATGCAGCAAATGCTCTGTCCAGCCTCCACACACCAAAACTCCAGCAAGCAGGGGAGAGGGACCACACTGTCCCCAGCACTGCAACCACCAGGAAGCAGGGTTTAAAATAAGCTGGGATGACCACTCCCAGTAAACACCATCACTGCATTTTTAATTGCCCATATGCTTGATCTGCTGAGTTTCCCCAGATGGCAGGGTTGCTTGTCTACTGCCTCTGCATATGTGCCACCAGGCTGAGGGCTCCCAGGGGTACCAAGGCAGAGATGTCCCTGTGGTGGGGTGGCATTGCTCACCTGAGCAGCAGAGTTACCTGCTTCCCTGCAGAGGAGTTTGTTTTACCAGAGAGGGGAGGTTTTGCTTGAGGCCAAGGCCAAAGGGGTTGGAGGGTTCTCTTTCCCCTGTCTGTATCACGGGGCTTCAGTCCCTGCAGGGAGACTGGATGGCTGAAGGCTGGGCACGAGTCACTGAAGCCAAGAATCCCAGGAGTGAGGTCTGAAAACCACTTGGCTTAAGAAAATAACTCCTTGGCTTTCTCCTGCTCCCCCATCCCTGCTCCCCAAAGCTCCTTTGCCACTTTACATACTTGGACACAAGAAAACTGTGGATTCAGCCAGAGCAGGAACATACCTGGAGTCCTGTTTGTGCTCTGGCTTTTACACACTCCTGTTTAGGAACAAATCAATGCTTCCTCCAGATCTAGAAACAAAGAACCCCCTTCCAGGAAGCCCAAACAAGTTCCCAGTTTTGCAGCTCAATGACCAACCACAAGCAGGGCTGGAGGGGCTCACACCCACCTGTCAGGATTTCCAGGGATGGGTGGCACCATTTCTGTCCCCATCTGCCCCTTTTGCAGAAGTCACATCCCCATCACAAGGACAAGGGAAAGGGAGGGACAATTTCCCAGGCTGCTGGTGGCCAATGTTGCTGCTCTCATCACTACCCCAGCCCATTCAAAACCAGTTACACCTTCTCCCACTGGGTGCAGAGGATAGCCTGGCAGCCTGGGCAGCTGGGACCAATAAGCACCTTGCTGTAGTCCAGTCTGCAGAGGTTTCTTGCCCTGCCCAGCACAGGATGGTGGGGAGACAAAGGAGTGAGCTCCATCTCAGACCCATCTCTGTTCAGGCAGACACCTGCCCCATGAGGCAATGCTATGGAGAGGGCTGACAGTTCCCTCTTCCCTGTCCCTGCCCCAGCATCATTTCCCACCCCAGGCACCACAGAAAACTTAACCTTTGAGTATTACACAGAATAAGCCACCAAAGGGTATTTGCCTGGTGAGGGGTGAGCACCCAGATGGTGCTCAGGAAGCTTTTCCCTTCTGCAGCCACTAAGGTAACACACTGGCCATTTCATTTTCATTTTAAGTGAAAGCCATGAGTCAGCAGAAACTCACTGTGCCCCTCAGGCCACATAAATCTCAAGTGAGCAGAGCACGTGACACATCTGCTTAAGAAAACAGCAAGACATCCTTTGCTTTTCCCAAGCGTGGAAATCTGGGGTCTCTAAAGCATTCCCAGAAGGAGAAGGATCCAAGCTGCCTGCCACAGCCATTGCTTTGGAAAGGAGAAGCCTCTCAAACAGCCAGCTCCTGCACCGTGACCCCCAGGGCTGGGTTTGCAGCCCCCAACCTGCAGCAACCATATGAGCAGAGTCAGAGCTGGTGTGCTGAGCTGGGGTGAAACCCCCTAATCACAGCGGTGCCATTCCCCTGTGCCAGCACCTCAGTCATGTGCATAGGCAACCAGAGAGCCCTGAGCTCCCCCAGTGCTGCAGGACCAGCCCCACTGTCCCCGGGGGGCTCCAGCACAGTCACCCAGCCCCAGGCAGTCCCCAAGGCTCACCCCTCTGTGGTGCTGCTCAGCCTCTTGCCTCCTTCAAACAGGGTGGCTCCAGGGGACTTAAGAGCAATGATGGCAGCTCAGGTGAGCTGGCACCCTGCCTTGCACCACGCTCCTCCCCAGCCCCAGGGTGCCCTGCCTGCCTGCCCACAGCTTTGGGGCAGCAGAGAGACCCTGAGCAAGCCCAGACTTTAGCTGCAGGGCTGGGTTCAGTTGGGTTGAGTTTGCATCCTCAGCAGAGCCCTCTCACCCTGGGGCTCTTCCAGGCTGCTCATCCTCTGCACCTGAACGGGCTTGTTGCAGGTGGAGATGGGAATTTCAAAGGCTGCCAGACCCTCGTGTTGTGGATCATGACACCATGTGCTCTCTGGCAGTCCCAGTGGCATCCCTGTCCTGCCCAGTGCCCCAGGACTGGCCCCATGCCTCTAGGCAGGGTCTTGCACAGGCAGTGGTGCCTGTTTGGAGGCATTTCCACCACCACTGCACTTCCCAATGCAGCAGCACAAAAGCACAGCACCCATCAGCACATCCTACCAGTTCACACATCAGGAAAATCCTCCTGGAAAACAAAACTGAGAACAACCTTTTTAGCAAGGCCTGGTGTGACAGGACAAGGGGTGATGGTTTTAAACTAGAAGATGTGAAACTTTAGTTTTAAACTAAAAGAGACTTGATATAAGAAGAAATTTTTGCACTGAGGGTGTAAAGACACTGACCCAGGTTGCCCAGAGAGGTGGCTGATGTCCCATCTCTGACAACATTCCAGGTGAAGTTGGATGGGGCTCTGAGCAACCTGCTCTAGTTGCAGATGTCCCTGATCACTGCAGAAGTGTTGGACTAGATGACCTTGAAAGGTCCCTTCCAACGCAAAGCATTCTATGATTCTAAACCACAGAGAGCACAGCTGGGATTTTCAGGATGTTTTAGCCCATCTTCTCTCCTGTAGGAGCAATCCCCCCAGAGAGGGAGAGGAATAAACCAAATGATCTCCCAGGAGCTATCCCAGTCCTGTTTTCTATGATCTATGATTTGTATCAACCATTCTCCACCAGTTCTGCATGCAGATGTTTGCAGAGAGCTAGCAGAGGCTGTCCCTCCTGCACACCAGCAAAGCCTTTGTCTACCCCAGACAGACAACATTCCCTGTCCATAAACCAAGTCAGGAAATGTGGAAATTCCCTTTGTGCTGGTCTGGCCCAGGAAGCAAGTAGGGGTTATCTGGCCACGCAGCAGTCAGTAACATCAGGAGGAACTCAAGTTTTCTAGAGGTGCAGGTGTCCACAGGACTCCTATTTTCATGTTCACAGCTGGTGAGCTCACCTTCTTCGAGGAGCAGGGAGGGAGGTCTGGTGTCACCAAGGTTGGCAGCAAAAATAGCATCAATCCCAGGGCAGCCAGCCCCTCCTGCTGAGGCCATCTCTGAAAGGTTACCAGAACCTTTGCTCACAGTTTCAGCCTCCCAAAACAATCCTGGTGTGGAGCTCACAGCAGTGGATACCTGGGCACGCTGGAAAGGAGAAAAACAAGCAGAAGAAAAATCCTTCTCCTTCCCTCCAGCTGCTGCTGAGTGAATCACTCAGGTGAGTCCTGTGAGCAATGGGTGGGGTAGATGACATATGAAGATCAAAGGAGGAACTCCAGGGCATTCAACCCGTCTCATCACATTGCCTGTGGACATCCAGAAACACCACCTGGAAGCATCTATCCATGCTGAGTGGAGATACCTGTAACAGAGCTGTACAGTACCCCCTGAGCACGGGCAGAAGGGTGGGAATATTTGTTGGGAATATCACTGTATTTGGGGATGGTTTGGACTTTCAAGAATTCAGCCCGAAGTAACTGACAGGATGATGTGCAGCCATTGGCAAACAACTTTCCCAAAAAGCAGCAGCACCAGAGGGAAAACAAATCAAAGCAGGTGCAGGAAGAGTTAGGAAGCACAAGAATTGCACTCCTGAGCCAAATGGACAGATTGAAACAGAGGAAAACAAATTGGGAAGGGAATTGGCTGCCTATTGCCCAGAGTTTTCAGGCTCTGGGAGGAGGTTGATGTTGGGTGCATGCCTGGGAGCTGTGTCTCTGAGCAACCATGTCAGTGCTCACCCTGGGGTGAGGGGAGGATTTCAGGGTGTGTTTCCACCCTGGGCAGAGTTGGGATTGCAAGCCCTGGAGATCTGGGGAGCAGCATCCTAGAGAAGCACCAGCCCCACCACTGCAATGACCATGAGGAGCCCGGCCAGGATGCAAATACTGATGAAGATGATGTCGCTGGTGTCCTGGCTCTTGATTTCATGGGTGCCCGTCACTCCCTCCTCCCGCTGCTGGGCATCCACCAGGTTTTCTGCCTGGCTGAGCCTGGCTGGGTCAGGGCCAACAATGAGAGTCACTGATGCTTCCTTCCTCTTTGGCTCACACTGCACCTCATACTGGTGGATGTCCTCCTGGTCACCCACTGAGAAATCAATGTAGAGGGTGCTGATGATGACAGATGTGTTGTTGCGTTTCTGCAAGACAAGGGATGTGGCTCATCAGGGCTTTGTGCAGCTCAGCTTCTCAGGGGTTTGGAGGACAGCCCACAGATCAGACCAGCATTTACTGGGAAGATGGGAGAGGGCCTAGGACTGGCATGGGGCTAACCATTTACTCAGTTTGCTTTAAAGGAAGGTTTACCAGCTGCTTACCTGGGATTCAGTGCCACAGGTATCGAACCTGGTGTGTATTTTGAAGTTCCCACCAACCACCTGAGCTACACAGGAGGGGGTCCCCAGATAAACCCTGTTCCTCTCCAGCTGGGCCAGAGACCGCACTGGGATCTGGATGTGGAAGTCCGTGCGGGTACAGCTGACATTCACGGGCACCACTGTTGGCACAGAAAAGAAGGAACACATGGAGGTCAAAACTCCATCTCATACTCCTAGAGCCACATTACTCCCAAATCCTTTCTGCTGCACTGGGGATGAAAAACAATTGTGCTGCTGAGGGATAAACCCAGGGCCAGCCTCCCCCAGCTCCCATGCTGCTGGACCAGCAGCCCTGCTTTGGCTCCAGCCTGCCAGTGAGACTGCCCCTGACTGAATCATCCCTGACACACAGGTCAGCTCAGATGTAATTATCATAAAATACAACAAACACCATAAATTTACTGGCTTTTGCCAGAAGTGCAAAGATTGGCAAATCCATGAGGAAGGTTACACACCTTGAGGAGCTGGAGCTCCTCCACTGCAACACCATCCCTAAAGAGCCACGTGCAACTATGCCCACAGGCAGGTATCTTCACCACGACCTGCTCCATAAGTTACATGGCCTCAGTCAGGTCCCAGTAAATCACTGAGGAGCACCCAGGTGAAGCCTTACCTCCCACATAAGCAATGGAGAAGCCCCTCTTGGCCGTGTTGCGGTCGGTGTGGAGCACCAGCAGCAGCTGGTTGCTGCGGGAGGTGACAGGTGTCAGGTTCTCCCGCCCACACCACCTCCCCAGCAGGGCCCCAGTCTCAGTGCTGCCATCAAAGGCAGCCAGGTGGTCATAGTCACAGCTGCCTGTCAGACTGCTCCGGCCCTCCAGCTCCATGTCCAAGAAGAAGACCTTGACCCTGTAGCCTGGGGGCAGCTGGATGCTCCACTGGCAGTTGAGGTTGTTGGGGTAGAACCTGGGGTACCGAGGGCTGGAGAAATTCCCTTTAATGTTGGTGAACACCTCCTGGCATTCACCTGCTCAGGAAAAAAGGGGAAAGGAAAAATGAAAGCAGACCTGAAGCCCCCTGGGTGTGGATGAGCTGGCAGATGAGTGATCACTTGTTTATTGCTAAAGGATGCTCTGCCTTTCACCCCACTGCTCCCCATTCTGTTTGGCTGGTAGACACCCACAAGTCTGGGGGGGATGGCAACACCCAAGGTGGCCAAAGTCCTACCAGAGTAGACAGGGAAAACCCATATCCCCATAGGATGGCATGAGCAAGGGAGAAAGGTGACTCTTGCTCAAAAGAATGACAGGTCAGGGTCTGGGAGAGCCACAGTGATGCCATCTGCATCGTGTGGTGGTTTCACACCATCATCTCATGAGCTCTCCCTGCTATTAACATCTCCTCTTGCTGCTGTGAGAGGGAAAGCATCACCACACCCTTCCCATTACCCCACCACCCTGATACCCTTGCACCTGAGTAGAAATGGGCCTTGAAGCCCCTGCCGCCGATGTTGAAGTCTGACTTGAAGAGAATGAGGAGGTGAGGGCTGGTGGAGATGGTACGGGGTGGGCGAGTGCTGCCGCAGTAGTGTCCCAGGCGGGGGGCAGAGGTGGTGGGACCATCAAAAAGGGCCACGTAGTCAAAGCCACAGCCCTGGCCACCCTCCATCTGGAAGTCGGTGAACACCAGAGTGATAGGGCCACCACTGCTGGCCCCACCGATGCTCCAGCGGCACTCGGCATCGTTGGGGTAGGTCTCAGGGTAGCGGGGGCTGGTGATCTCCCCAGACAGCCCGGTCAGCTGCCCACCGCAGGCATCTGTGGGGAGGCACAAATGATGAGGCTGGTGGGGAAGGACAGACGGACGGATGCTCCACCACCACCATCCCTCCCCCACTACCTTTCCGGTAGGCGGCAGCGAATCCACGCTTGGCCACGTGGCGATCGGAGCGGAAGACCACGGCCATGACGTGCCAGGCAGAGGAGAAGGGAGGTGGGGGGCTGTGGCCACAGAAGGTGCCCAGGAGGTTGCCTGGGTCCCGGGAAGCTCCGTTGTAGACCTGGAGGTAGTCGTAGGCACAGGCAGCGTGGTACTCCAGCTCGAAGTGACTGAAGGAGAGCAGGACAGAGGAGCCCTCAGCCACCACGATCAGCCATGTGCATTCTGTCTCGTAGGGGTACGGCCCCGGGAAGTTGGGGCTGGAGAAGTTGCCAGAGGATGCCGAGAGTATCCCGCCACATTTGATGCCTGAGGGACACAGAGGTGGATGTGATGTCCCCTTTCCAGGGGAAAGCCTAAAAGGATGAGGTGCACAGCACCAGCTCCATCCCACCACCAGCACTAACAAAACACCAGGGCCCTGCAGACCTCTGATGGGCTTGGCCACCCCTTCTCCCTGGAGGACACATGTTCCCCCATCACCTCTCGTCCCCTCACTGCCCCCTTCTCCCCCACCACCCTGCGCTGCCCCATGATGTGGCTGCAGAAGGGTTCAGCCAAACCCGTGAGCTTGTCCATGCACAGCATCTGCATCTAGTTATTGCTGGGAAAAGGAAAGTAGGAGTGAATTTTAAAGCCTCAGTGGTTCCAGGCTCCCCAGTGTCCTGGCTGCCCAACACTTCAGCTTTGTGCCTCCTGATGATGCTGCTCCCTGCATATAACAGTGGAATTGGTGAACTGAAGCTGGGAGGAACAGGGCAAAGGGCTCGATGAGCTTAACCATGAGTTACGCACGTACGGATCGATTTTCTCATGAAATCTTTACACTGAGGCATGGTTATTATAAAATAAGGGTGGGGGGTGTGTTTGGCTGCCACCTGCCCCTGGGTCTGATTAGGGTTGGGGTGAAGGGGCTGATGTAGTGGGCACATACATCATGTCTATGAGGGTTGCAGCCCCTCTGAAGCCCCCAGGAGACAAGTGCAGCTCTCGAGCCAGGCTGGGCACTCACTGCCATCAATCTGGGCCAAGTATATTGCAAATCAATAGCCAGCCAGTGCACTTTGCTTTTCATCACACTCACTGGTGCGGTGACCTCCCGGCAAGGGGGGCGTCCAGCGGGTGGATGTGATGCAGCATCATGGCAAATGGGTAAGGGGAAGGTTGGGAGGGTGGTGTGTTGGCACAAGCAGCAAAGCTGGACAGCTTGAAAATCACCTTGCTGATTACTGGGTATAGGTAATAAAGTAATACAGGGCTGGTACTAAAGGAATAATGTAATTGAAATAAATATCCTCAGGAGCACCCGTAGTGGGGCCGGGATGGGTGTGATTCCTGACACAGCCCTTTTGTGAGAAAGGCTCTGCCATTTTGGGGGAAGGGTACTGCTCATTAGCCAAGTTATGGGGCTGACCTGGCCCTCAAATTACTGCATTATCTGCTAACCCTGCCCTGCAACCCAGGGGTGTTTTATCCCAGTAAGGTGAGGGGTTTCTTACATGCACAAAGACACACCTGCAATCACATATACATCTATATCTCTGTGTATATACATGTACACAGTCATGAGCAACTCCAGAAGTTAACAAACCCTTTGGCAAAGCACCTGCACAACAGGACAGGATAGTCCCCACCTGCCGCCTTCAGTTAGGCATGAAGCAGAAACACCAGCACAGAGCAGTGTCCCACACTTGGTGCTACATGTGGTGGCTACAGAGCCTGGCTCCCTTCCCCAGGTCAAGCTGGGGGGTCCCTGGCCTGAGAGAGCTCCTCTCTCTGCATGGGCTGAGAGCTGGGAGGTGCTCACACTCCCAGATCCACTGCAGCACCCACAGCCAGTCCTCCCCTCCCTGAGAAACACAGATGCCCATCGGCCATATTGGGAGCTGGGACTGGGCTCTTACCTCTGCTGGGAGCATCCCCGAGAACCCCGCAGAGCACAGCCAGCGCTGCCAGGCAGCCTGTCCCCACACACCCCATCCTCCAGCAGGCAAGTCTCCCCTCACTGGTGCCCAAGCATCCTTTTGGAGGTGTCTACCTGGGAGGAAAAAAAATAAAGAGAGAAATAAATAAAAAGCGTGAGGACTGTAGAATTAATAGCAGAATGAATAATTCATCTCTTGTTTGAATTAAGAGCGGCAAGGTAACTTGATCTATTCCTCCCTTCCTTCACTCAGTTTTAATGATCTGGATCAAATGTCCCAAGGATTTACACTATACCAGATACCTTGTCAATACACCGTATTTAGAAGAGATATTAATGCTCCAGATATGGTGTATAACGGCAGTAAGTCTGGGCTGACAATATGCCCTTAAGGGGCTATGAAAATAATTTAGTTTGCCACGCAAGTCAGTGAACCAAAATGGGAATTTCAGACTTACCGTGGAAAAGCACCTCAGGAATTAATGTGATTTATACTGTGGCACCCACCACACAAAGCTGCCCAGTGGTAGAGGCCAGAGAGCCAGGGAACACATCTCCACGTTAGCCTCTGGGTCAGCACCCATGCAGGCTCAGCAGGATGCTCAGCCTGGGAAAGCAGCAGTCGTGAGCACTAAAGACAGCAAATTCCACCACCCCCGAGGGACAGCAGAGATGAATTGTGACTCATGGGCAAAAAAAAATATTGAGTATTAGAGAACCTGCTGAGGCCTTGCACAATTACCGTGTTCTTCCACTCTGGCTCATGGTCCTTCCCACCCAGGCTCTTGGATGCACTTAGCTGAAGGTAACCGAGCCCTTGCGTGGGAAAGAAGTCTCATCATTCTGTGCCATTATTAGCTGGAGAACCCCCAAATCCAGCAGTGATTCAGTTCCTTCCCACCCAGAAAAGACTTTCCTGCTTCCACAGCCCACTGCCAGATAAATGCCAGAAAACAAAAACCCATGAGGGCCTCTTGGTGTGAGGGGCCTGTGCTAGAAAAGTCACCTTCAAAGCAGCAGAGAAAGAAGCAGCGAGTGTCTTTAAATCTCAGGTGAGAGACAAGTTGCATTCATTAATTAAGCAATGAGGATCGATGCCTGAGACATTTCCTGTGGATTAATGATGGGCTGGGAGGAGCTGATGGCCCGAGGTGCAGCTAAGGACCATTAACACCAACTGGTCATGAATTCCCAGGAAATGCTCCACGCCAAGGTCATTAAGTGCCTGCCCATATTTATGGGTAGTAATAACAACAATAATATTTGTACAGGCTCTCTCCCCACTGCCCAGCCTCGCTGGAGCCAAGCTGAGGACTGGTGGGAGCACTGGGGCATCCCAGCAGGAGCCCATTGTCCTGAGCCCAGCAGGGTGTGTGTCCTGAGGTGCTGGGTACCCCACAAGCACCTGGAGTAAGTGCACATTTGAACAAGGAGGTGCAGAGCAGCTTTCCCTGTCCCTGGGCACCGTGCATAGCTCCAGTGCAGGCTCTAGTAGAAGGCTGCAACTGGCACATCTCCTCCCTACCTCTCAGGGACATTTAATTAGCTGCTTCCCTAAGGGGCTCAGAGAGGAGGTTGGACCCTGTGACTTGTACAACATATGCAGCGTCAGCAGCCACGGCACAGAGGCAGGAGAGGTCTGGCAACACAGCCCCTGGTGCAGGGGCCCCTCTGGGGTATTCCCATAACCACAGCCCCATCTCAGCCCTCCCAGCCACCATCAACGTGCCCGCCAGCTTCTCCATCACTGCACAACAGAGCAGCACATTCAAACTGGCCACATCCATCTCCAGCAACACCCACTGACATCCAGCTCTTCCATCACCAGCCTCAGCAGTGCTGGGGCCACCGGTACTCGCCTGGCTGCTCTTCCCCATCCCTCCAGCTGCGCCCTGCATCCGCAACAGCCCCAGGAGACAGGGGGCCGGGGCTGTGCAGCACAGCAGCTGTGCCCACCTCCCAGGAGACAGCATCCATCAGCTGTCAGAACATTCACCCTCTCCTGACCTGGGGATGGCCAGGTCCTGGCTGGGCACAAGCCCAGGACATGTCACTTGTCAGCAGAGCTGGGTGGGAGGGCAGAGGGAGGCAGGGTGGGATGAAGTGTGGCAGGGGAGAGAGCAGATGAGCCAGGCAGGTCTTTCTGCACGGAGGTCTGCCCAGAGGTGCTCTGGCTCTGGACAGACACGTGGTGGGTGATTTCAAGGTGTAGCCGGGCTGCCTCTATTCCTCTGTGGGCAGATTTATAAATCATGAGTCAAAAAGGCATTTGATTCATTTAAATAGAAAGGATGTGATCAGGACTGTGAGACTTCAGAGAAGATCAAAGGTTTAAATATGAGCCTCAGGAGAAACAGGAATTATTTAGGCAGAAAATAATGAGATGAAATTAATAAGGTATTTAGGCAGCACATGAGGAAGAAAGGAAGCGAAGCAAAGCCCCTCTCCTTGGCACAGTGTGAGCCTCCCAGAGGCAGTCAGAGCAGCCCAGCACCCTCCCAGCAGCCCCCTGCAATGGCAGGAGAGGTGGAGTGAGAGCCCCTGTCCTGCTAGGGGCCACCCACCACTACATGGAGCTTCTGTACACCCAGCTCCACAGGTACCCCCTAATCTACAGCATCACCACCATTTCTTAATAAACTGTTCTCTTGGGGTTGTTGCCAGGCTTCCAAGGGAGGGAAACCTCTCCTTTTTCCTGGACAAGGAAAGTGCTGACCAAGAGCCTTTCCACCCCACGTTGCTGCCTTCGCAGAAGTGCCACAAAAGCCTCTGAAAGAGAAGGGCTGGGAAGAGAGGATTTGTGCAAGAGCCAGCCAGAGAAACGACAAAAGGCAGGAAAGGGAAGGGATAGAAGGGCATAAAATAGAAATCAAAAGTGCCCAGGGGCAGCTTAAAGACGCCCTTCGAGTTCATACATCCGAGGGCATCATCCCCCCCCATGGAGAACATATCTCAAAGACCCCCCGTGCACACACCACCTCCTCCCGCTCCGCCTGCAGCCCCTTTGCAGGATTGCAACCCGCGGCACTCGCAGCCTGCTCCGTCTCTCACCACCCTCCCTCCCAGGCACGAACAAAGACGGGAGGCTTCTCGGCAGCACGGCCAGACCAGCTGGGAAGGGTTGTACCGGGGTGGCCCATATGTGCTGAAATACCCAGACATATTGGGGTTGTGTTTAAAGGCACAGGCCCAGCTTTTCACGCACAAAGCCCAAGCGAGCGGCAAGTTTTACTTCAGGCCTTTGCAAAAATCTTAGAAAGGCAGAGTTTTTAAAGCAAGAGGTAGAGAAGTTAAGGGTTGCAGAGTGTGAAATACCCGAGGAGAATGTTTACTCCATGTTCCCAGCTAGGGCCAAAGTAGGGAGTCTTGTGGGGAGCTGCTGAGGGAACTGGTCTTGTTTAGCCTGGAGAAGGAGGGTCAGGGGAGACCTCACTTTCTACAACTCCCTGAAGGGCTGGAGCCAGGTGGGGGTTGGTCTGTTCTCCCAAGGAAAAAGCAACAGCACAAGAGGAGATGACCTTGAGTTGTACCGGGGAGGTTTAGGTTGGACATTAGGAAACATTTCTTCCCCATGAGGTTTGTCAAGCCCTGGTCCAGGCTGCCCAGGCAGAGGTGGAGTCATCATCCCAGGAGGGATTTAAAAGCCATGTAGCTGTGGTGCTGAGGGACATAGGTTAATGGTGACCTGGCAGTGCTGGGTTAATGGTTGGACTCCATGATCTTAAAGCTTCTGTCTCTTCCAACCAGAATGATTCTGTGAATGAATGGAAAAACACAAAGCTGGGCAGAAAGGCTGCATTTCTAGATGTAAACACAGGGGCCTAAGAAGGTAATCAAGTGGACAGCAGGAATCTCAAGAGGAAAGGCAGCAGCATCTTGGACTGAAAGAGGAAGAAGAGGCAGAGGTGCCCAGGCAGGGGTGCCCACACTGAGTGCTCTGCCAAAGCAGCTGTGGGGTTGCCATCCCCCATGCTCTGCCTTCTGCCCCACAGGGGAGAACTCCAGCAAAGTCCTGTGGAGCTTCCACTCCTCAGATGGTGTTCATATACACTTAGGGGACCCCCCCCCAGGCACCTCTGAGAGTTCCGTAGCAAAAAGAAACAGCTGCTTATTTGAAAAGAGCTTCAATTTAATGAACCAGGTCTATAATACTACACTTGGGGGACATGGAAAACAACCAACCATCCTCCCTGATAGATACAACAGCTACACCCCAGATGCCTTCTCACAAAGATTTTCAGGGCATGCTTTTTCTCCCTCCAGAGCAGCACTGCAAGAGTTAGGGACCAGGGTAGGCAAGGCATGCAGTGCTAGGGCAGGAGGAGGGCCTGGCTAAGTCCTCAGTGGGCATCACATTTAATGCCATCCCCATGTACAGCTGTTTTTGTATATGGCTGGAAATTCACTTTCCAGAGTAGACTGGTACCTTCTTGTCTGCACTGGTGTATAACAGGGCAACAGTCCCAAGAGGTTGAAGTGACTCACCTGACATCACCCAGCAAGATAATGACACAATCAAAACGAACCCCATGGACTCCAGAGAGCTGGGCCAGTCCTCTGCTATTCCCTCGGCCAGGCAGCCTTCTCCTCAAGGATTAAGCCTCTCCTCTGGACATCTGACAAGGCATCATACCACTGCAGACCAGCAAGGATTGCACAGCAAGTCACTGGTCTTCATATTACAGCAGAGCTGTGTACTTGGATGCTATTTAGTACCCTTAGGAGATCTCTCTCCAAAATACATGTGAAGACTTCCACTAACACCACCATGCTGCTCCCTGAGGTGTGGATGATCTTGGCAGCCACTCTGAGTGGCACCAGATACTTAAAACACTCTCAAGAGTGAGAATCACACTGGAAATAAGTATTTTATCCAAAGACCTATATAAGTGTACACACAAGGAACTCAGTCTGTCAAGATGGCCAGTTTTGAGCAATGTCTGTGGAGAAACAAGGACTTCCAAGGCTCAGCCTAAGGCTCTTCAGGTCTGGAATATCCTGCTAAAAGACAAAACAGGAATTTTCTTCAATTCCCACAGCTTTCAAGTATCTACTCATATCTTCATTAAATGTAGAAGAGCCACAGATCAATACAAATGGCTTCCTTCTACAGGAATTGATGATCATCTTCATCAAGCCTTCATCGAGATGACCAGTGTACGTGTTCTCCTTATAGCTCCAAGGAAGATTTTCCAGTGATGTTTCCTGAAAAGATAAAAGGTTTGCAGTGTGCCATGTTAAAAAGGACAATTGATTGTTTACAGCCCAATCTCCCTCTTCCCTGCAGAGTACTGCATAGGATGTCTGTCACCCCTGTGACTCCATCTGGGTAGAACTGACCCATCCCAAGAGCTACAATCCTCTTCCAAGCCCAGATCAAATCTTTCCCTGTAACAAGATCCACTCAAGAGCAGACTGAACACAAGTGGAGTGTAACTACTGCCAAAAATACTACAGAACCTTCTCCTTTGGGAACCTCTTCCCACCATGCCTTTTCTATCCTCAAATCCTAAATCCCATGTCTATTCCTCTCTATTGGCTCTTCCATTCCCAAGTCTCTTCCCAGTCCCAAGTCCCATCTCCCTCAACCAAAACAGAAAGAAGCCAGCCCTGCACCTAACACAGCTCTGATCCCACGAGAAATGCGAGATCCCCGGGCACTAGATCCAGCAGGGACTCCCCTGCTGCTAGTAATTAGAAGCAGGAGGTGGTGAGATGTGGTGGTGACAGGCAGCAGAGTGACACGCTGAGACAGACAGACACATGGGCCCAAAGGGGAGCACACACCAGGCAGGGCCAGACCACACGGAACCCGCAAAGGGAAGAGAAGAAAGGGAGAGACATACACATAGGGCACAGAGTGTTGACAGGGGTCAGGTGGGTTTCTTGCCTTCACTGATTGAATTTCAAGACCTCCTCACACTCCTGAGACAGCACTGCCCTGAAAAGGGTATTTAAGCTGTGTCACCAGAGACAGTTAGTGGTTATGCTCCCATAAAGCGGACGAGGGGGTGCCTCAGTCACAAGCACTTTCCTCTAAACCCAATCTCAACTTGCCATATGTGGAACATAATATATGAGGTGGATCCACCACCAGAGATACAAAAAATGATTCATCTGAGAAACTAAAAATGCAATGGGACTCATTCCCTTAGCATAAATAATTCTTTCTATATCCTCCCTGCAATTAATCCTCGTGTCTGACGGAAATAGTTTCCAGCTGCCAGATCTGTGCAGAACACAGGCAACTTTGGGACCAAATGGAAATGAAGATGATTGCTCCAAATGTAAGACCACTGAGAGGTATGCCCTCATCCCATGGATTTGGCAGAAAAAGTAATTGTACAGAGGGGGAAACAACTTTAAGAAGTTTTAAAAATGGGTCAGCTGGGAAAAATAATTGCTGGAAAGTTGGTGCTAAGATTCTTGAAGAGAGCTCTAGGCATGAGCAATGAATGGAAGATAAGGACAGATTCGGGCACTGGTATTAGGAAAGAAGAAATAGTTTCTTTCCTGTGAGTTTCCCAGAATCAAATTTTCTTTGCACAAATGTTTAGGTGCAACAACAACCATATGAAGTGAGGGGATGATAATCAGCAGTCACTATGAATCAAGGGAACCATGCTAACAACAGCTGCCCATGGAGGAACAAGCAGCAACAGTTGCTTCCCTGAAACTCTCCAGACTGGTAGCAGTATGAGAATATGTAGCAGATTTAAGAACAGCAGCTACTGGATTACAAAATACCCTTGATGACTGGGAAAGAATTCAAATCCTGCTGATGGGAAGACAAGAGGAGGCAAAAGCTCCTCCAACTCCCAGAACCCTCACACAAACACACTTCATATCCATGGATTTACCTGGCTTAGGACGAAGAATATTCTGATGTTCCAGTATCGAGCCAGATCCTGGAGAAGAGGCTTCAGATAAATTTTGTCAAAGGTAGGGAAGCAGCCAACAAGAGTTACAAAGGTTTCATCCTCTTCATTATCTGTTATGGACTGGAGGATGGGAAGCATTGGTGCAAGGCCAGTACCAGATGCCAGCATGAGGAGTTCTCCATGCTAATGACAAACAAAAAGAATTTAGAGTGAGCTGTGGTGACTGGAAATGGATGTATCAGTGCCAGTATCCTTGCTACCACACTGGTAAAGGGCCCCTTGAGAGAGAACATATCAGAAGGTGATGGAAGAACATTCACATCTCAGAATGTATTTGTACAGGATTACAGACAGCACTCTCAGGGTTTACATATCAAATGTAACAAAACTGTATTTTACCCAAATATAAACATTTATCTGAACTTTACCCTTCATTTCAGTCAATTTCTATTTCAGTTTCAATTCTGCAGTACACTTTGCTGACCCACTGTGTGTTTTTTTTCCCACTGGAAACGATCCCTGTGTTTATCTTGGATGCTGCTAAGTACAATCCAGAGTGTTCTCTGGAGGAAATGGTTTCTTCTCCATCCTGATCCATGCATCTTCCTGGTACATTATCTCTCTTTTGTCAAAAAGCTACCAGCAGCACATCCTGCTTCCCACCTGCAAGAGGAATATTCACTCTACTTGTGATAGGGATGTTCAGGCAGTAAAACATGCTGTGCACAGGAGGACAGAAGGTTTCCAGCAACTTTCCCAGCTGCCAACCAGCACACCAATGCCAGAACTGGGATTTAAACCCCTATTAAGCCCTCAGAGGCTGCTGGTGCTCTGTTTTGATTGGGTAGTTTATTGTGAATGGATCTGATCTGCCTCAATCTGAGTCCTGATCTGCTAGCAGTAAAGAGAAATAAAAAACTGGGCAGTTTATTGTGAATGGATCTGATCTGCCCCAATCCGAGTCCTGATCTGCTAGCAGTATAGAGAGACTAAAAACATTTTATTATGGAACTAATATTCAGGATCTATGTTATAATTCCTAAAAAATAAACTGTTCTTCTACAGCAAGTTGTTTAAAGATTGCTCTGGTGCTTAGAAAACTGAAAGTACAGAGATCACCCCAACAGCTGCTGAGTGCAACCCCTTCTAGGCACAACTGCCATGCTCTGTCCCAAATGGTTACCTGAAAGCTCTTAAGAAGGGAAGGGGACAGCACCCTAAACCAGCAGGGAGAGTACTTCAGGAAGCAGAACACATAGAGCTTGGCCACTGGGATTTTACAGCCTTATTTTTTGTTGGAGGGGTGGGAAAAAAAAAAAAAAAAAGAGAGAGAAGAAAAAAACCCAATGGTTTTGAGATCTTAATGTCCAGTGTTTCAATTTTGCTCCTCATTTGAAAGGTCAGAATTAAGTAAACCAATTAGTATGTGTGAGAAGCCTTCCTCTGAAACTGAATCTGCCTTTCTCGCAGCAAACATGGTATGGGATCAACATTTGCAGAGTGGCTGGGTGAGTTGACACCTCAGGGGAGCTGCTGGAGAGAGAGAGAAAAGATCCACAGCTCCTCTCACTAGAGTTTGGCCACAACATGGCAACGTGGTTGCAACACGGCAAAAAACATCCAGGCTCAGTGCAAAATGAGTTCCCTCTGTCAGCCACCAGAAACTCCTAATGCAAGTGATGGACAGAGAGCTTTGCTAATATTCAGTCTCCCACTTCCCCTTCCTCTCAAATATTCTGCAGTTCAGCAAAGGTGTCCTCTCTGCAATGACTGCCAGTGCTGTGGGACTGTGTGGTAACCCAGGAAGTCCTTAAAATAATCATGAAAACAGTAATCAAATGATGCCTTCCCTCTGGAGCACTGAGCAAAGCTAACTGCCACCAGCCAAAACATCCTGTGTCTCTTAGGGAACTAACCTTATTAGGTTGATATGGGAACCCTCCAAACGGCCCACGCCAAAAGACCATGTCTCCTTTTTTCCATGTTTTTATGTATTGTGACATTAGCCCAGCTTCATAGCACTAATAAAAAACATGGCACAAAAGAAAAGAATAATTATACTCTGTTGGAAGGTTTCCCAGATTAAAGTCAATTATAAAGTTATCTACATTTAAACAAAAAGGGGACAAAAAAAAAAACAAACCCAAACCAAAAACATTTCATGCATTTAAAAAGAAAGATCACTCTATTTGAAAAAATAACTCAAAGTTATACCCAAAACAAAGACATTTAAATTAAATCATATTGGATCTATTCCAGCTTGACTATAATGTAAACACAACCCACTCTCATGCAGTCTGAATTTCCAAAACTGGAAAAAGCTTATCAGGGTTCTTGCTTACAAAGCACACAGAGAAGAGTGTATTGAATGCAAAACACAGTCCAAGCCTTCAAGGGTTCTCCAAGTCACTGGGTATGGGGTCTGAAAATGCCCTCTGGGTACTGATAGTTAATATAAACACTGCATAGCTTTTGCTTTACTCCAGTCTCTCAGATGCTGTGTTGATACAATTAGTGACCCAAAGTCAGGTATCTCATTTATAAAATGCTGGTTTTCAGAACAGATCATCTGCATGCTAAGGGATGCCTTCACATTTTAAAAAAATCTGTGTTAATTTGGGCCTTATGGAAGAAAAACATTAGCAGAAATCTGCCTTACATTCTCCCAGGCACTGACAATATTATCTAGGCTTTTGCCTGCAGGAATGCAAACCTCACTCATGACTGATGAGGAAAGGTCAGTGCTTGCTAGAAACAGAGAAGCAAGAAGAGGCTGGAAAATGGAAGGGCTGATCCAAGCAGTCTTGTTGCTATGTCCTGGATTTTACAGTTAAGGGGAACCAACACACACAGAGGAATGGCCACAGACTATGGGATGTGGCCAAAGAACAAGGGCTGGTCCAACTGCAAGAGCAGATAAGCCCATCAGCTGTGGCAGACAGTGGTGATGCCACTGATAAGCCCGAGGAAGAGCAACACAACCAGAGGAGATGGGACACAAGCCTTTGAAGACTTTTTGCTGGGAAAATTGCACATCCAGACACGCTCAGTCCAGTAGGTTCCTCCAGAGCAGTGATGATAACTTCCTAATG
>JAOEGS010012095.1:6576-25128 GCA_025447755.1 Corythornis vintsioides | reverse complement strand
GATGTTTCAGTAAATGTATTCCTACAGAGTTCCTTGGAAGTGCTATAGGCATCACTAAGCTTTGGAACCTTGCAGAGGCTACAGTCAGCAGGAGACCCTAAGATGTAGAATACACATGACTGGGAAAATAATATCACAATGTCTTTCCCACAGTTAGTTATAGGTGGCTGTTGTGAGAAAAGACACTTGATTTTAGCACAAATATTAAGTCAGATGAAAATTTATTCCTGTCTGCTAGCACTAAAAATTGCAATGGACTTCCACAATTCATCCTGGGACTATGCTAATCAGAAGACAGCACTTAGATGGGAATATAACTGCTTTCTGTTGTCTGTAAGAAATAAAGGTAGTATGACTACTATTGTGACAGTTCAAACTGTAGAGCTTGAAATTGTTAAACTTTCACAGGAAGAGGATTTTCTTGCTTACAGAGTATCTTTTCAAGATTTACCAGAGGATATCTAATGTCTCTGACTTATTTCCTGACAGTAGAAATCACTGAAGGCAGTAAACTGGTCATGATTTATACCAGCTATGTTGGGGATTTTTTTCCAAGATAAGACTTCTGTTATCTCTTAAAGCTATATTGAGATTGGAACTTTAATTTCTTTAAGTTTTCTGCTGCCACTCTGGAATTTAAATGAATGGACATGTTGTTGTCCCTCCCATTATTGTTATAATTATTATTCTTGTTCAATCTTAAGAGAAACATGCTCTATGCATTTGAACCTAAAATGTATTTGCATATTCACTTGTTAGTTGGCATGTTGTCATGCATATCTCGTGACCAATAGCACTTATACATATTTAGTTGTTGCATTGGATCTTCTACCCACAAAATCCACAAAAAAGGCGAGAAGGACAATCCAGAGAACTATAGGCCTTTCTGCCTGACCTCAGTTCCTGGCAAGGTTATGGAACACATCATCCTGGGTGCCATTCAGCAGCATATACAAGACAATCAGGGACTCAGGCCCAGTCAACATGGGTTTAGAAAGGGAAAGTCCTGCCTAACCAATCTGATTACATTCTATGACTGGGTGCCTAGCTGGAGAGACAAAGGGAAGGCTGTGGATGTGGTCTACATAGACCTCAGCAAAGCCTTTGACACAGTCCCCCACAGCATCCTCCTGGAGAAGCTGACAGCACGTGGTCTAGACAGGTGCATCCTTTGCTGGGTTAAAAATTGGCTGGGTGTCAGGGCACAGAGAGTGGTTGTGAATGGTGCCACATCCAGTTGGTGTCCAGTGACTAGTGTTGTACCCCAGGGTTCAATACTGGGCCCAGTTCTATTCAACATCTTTATTGAACACTTCCTTATAGAAAGGGTCTTTAGACACTGGAATGGGATGCCCAGGGAGGTGGTGGAGTCACCATCCCTAGTGGTGTTTAAGGAAAGATTGAACATGGCACTTAGTGACAGGGTCTAGCTAGGTGTCATGGTGTCAGGTCTTAGACTGGACTTGATGATCTGAAGTTCTATTCCAGCCTCATCAATAATTCTGTGTACTTCTGTGTAATTCTACCAGATGCAACGTGTCTTTGTAATTCATATCCCAATAACTGCTAAATTAGATGAGCTAGGAAATTCACAGAAGTAATAAGGAAGTGTTTCCTCATTCTATTCATCTGGACAGCCAGAATGGTATTGGAGTTTAAATTTCAAACTTTCATTGTAAAATATTTTGACATCGATGTGTTGAAGGTTTGGGTAATTTGGTAGGGAGGAATGATGACTTGAATTTTGACAGCATTGTTTGTGTGTCAGTGCAACTGATCAATGTGTTTGACATGAAACATTTTTTCCCTAGAATGCTTCAGATATTTGTCAGAATATATTTCCTCAAAAAAAGTCAAACTGCTAAATTCATTTTGCCTTCTAACAAGAACCGTCCACACTTCAGCAGCAAAGCTAAAGCTACTGTGTGACAACAGCAACATCAGGAGATAGTCAACACAATTTCATACTCTGGTTATTGCTGACCATAACTGTGCAGTGGTGACTCTCAGATTAGAATGCTTTAATACTAATGTACTATTGTTTCATGCAGCCAGAAAAATGAAATATCTAAGCCATCTTCTGGGAAAAAATGTTATATAATTTTATGTCTTCCCAAATCAAAGTGAAGGAAAAATTAGAGGTGTTTTACAGAGACTTAAAAGAGTGAGTTTATTGAAATATCTTGGTAAATTCAGTTAAAATGCTAGCTATGCCAAATGGTAACTTTTGTCTTCATGAATGAAAGGGATCTTGTATGTTCTAGTAGAGAATATGCATTTCTAGTCTTTTCATCATTTTATGTTACATATTTAGGGACAGAAATATAGCTGTAGCTCATCATGCTTCATGTAATTCAGTACTTCAGTGACAGTAAATGTCAAGTCATTATCACAGTGGATTACCAGAGATTTATAATTATTTTGTGATTTTCAGTTGAAAGAAGCTTGCATAGCTCAGTTGTCTTGCTGTTAGGAGAATTATCTCTTGGTTTATTTGACAGACTTAAGCAGTTTCCTTTTCATAAGTCCAAAGAGGTGCCTATGTTTTACAGAGGACAAAAATACAGAGACACTGAGATAGAAGACACTAGGGGAAGAAAGTCCTTGTGGTTCACAAGTGAACAAAGGAACTTACAAGCAGTGTTCCAGGTGGTTTGCATTCACCAAGGTGTCTTTATCTTCCTGTGATAGACTGGTCCATTGGCTTGGCAGATGAATGGTGAAACTGAGACTGTACTCCTGTAGGATATGTTATGGCTCATATAGACAGAGATTGATTCAATTTTACCTGCTGGTGACTAAGTCCTAACTCAACAGTTAGTGGTTTTTTTTCTCTTCTGTTCAGTCCATTAAAATATCTGGATACTTTTTGTAGAAATAAGGCAATTATCTCCATCATTGAAGATGTTCTCTCTCCATGCACGCACACTTTGCATCCTCTGTGAGCTATCAACAATTTAGGTCTCAAACTCTGTGAGACCTGTGATCTAGGAGACCTTATAGCCACCTTCCAGTACCTGAAGGGGGTCTACAGGAAGGCTGGAGAGGGGATGTTTACAAGGGCCTCTAGTGAAAGGACAAAGGGTAATGGGTTTAAATTAGAGTAGATTTAGACTAGATATCATGAAGAAGTTCTTTACCTTGAGTGTGGTAGAACAGTGGAATAGGCTTCCCAGGGAGGTGGTTGAGGCACCAACTCTGGAGATATTCAACCTCCCTGGGCAGCCCCTTCCAGGCTCTGGCACCCTTACTGGGAAAAAGGTTTTCGTTGTGTTGACCCTAAACCTCTTGTGCTCCAACTGACTCCCATTGCCTCTCGTCCTGTCATCGGATGACATTGAGAAGAGTCTGGCTCAACATTGGGACAACATTGGCCTTTCTCCAGTCCTCAAATTTAAGTCCTTAATTAAAGTCTTTCAGAGAGTTAGGCCCTGATTCTTAAACTGAAAGACTGTTTTTACTCTAATGCTATGAGACAAGGGGTAACAGCTAATGTTTATATTATTGATTAATCAGACACTGAAGGGATTCGGTTCTAAGATTGTTTAGCACACAAAAATCCATACTTATTGCATTAAAACAGATTTGAGACCTTGTTTATTGGCTATATTCAGGGTCATGCCTCTGGGATTTATTCAAGCTGAAATGTCTATATTATATGTGAACATAAACCAATCGTTAAGAAGAATATCTAATGTTGGCAACACAAAAGCAAATAATTGTAGTAAATTACAGGTCAGTAATTGAAAAAGACCATTTATGCAAACACTTGTAAATGTAGAAAACTGCCTAAACATTAAATATATTGAGTAAATAAAAATGAAGTTTGGACAAGTACCCAATTTTGGCTACTGTTTTCTTTGCTTAATGGATTTTCTATTATGTATTCATTTTGTAATTTTCACGGATAAAAGATTTCATTGGCTTGGCCATAACTTCTACATGTGTATTCAAACAAAACATTTGTGTTTTATTGCTCTTTGGTGTATAATATACTGACTAGCACAAGTAAATACTGGTTGTTCTTTAGAAGAGAAAATGTCATAGCTGTTCCAGTATATAGAGAGGTACGTTTTTGTTCATGTATTTGTACATTTTTAGCTGTGTACATGTATGAGGTAGCAGTTTTCTGAGAGTGAGAGACGTTAAGGAAATGTAAGAACTTTGTTAATAAAATGCATTAATAAACTAAGAAAATTTTTATTTAGTGGATTTAAACCCTTGCCATCTACAAAGAAAATGTGTTTCAGATTTTTTCCATCTTTATTGTAATTGCACAATAGTCTTTTCTATACTGGCAAGTGATTGCTGATATGCCTTTTTAAATTATTATTAATTTACTTTCTATCATCAGTAATTTTATGTTGCAGCAACTCTAAAGTCCTCATGGATTTCCATCCTTCATTTTGTTTTAGATGTGAATAAGGGAAGGAACATTTTTATTTTCTGCAGAAGGAGAAAATGATTTTACACATATTCCAACAGGCCTCTCGTTCCAGCTCTCCTTTTTCAACCTGCTCATTCTGCTTAAATGACCTGTCTTTGGAAGAATGTAATATTATTGCAGAAATATACAAGCCTAGATGGAAATTTTAACATACTGTAGGTGTTGTTGGTTTTGACAATAGTTTTAAGCTGCCCACTGTTTGCTGCTCTTGCTCATTCCCTTCTATTTCCTACCCATGAAGACTTCATAAAATGGCATATGCATTCACCTAAAATAAGTAGGTGATTGTATGCAAGGTATGTTTTCTTTCCACAACTCTTCTTGGATTCTGTTTTCATTAGTGTTAATTATTGCAAAGAAGAATCTTGACACAAATTCATGTCTCATGACTTGACATCGTGAGCTCAAAGTCTTTTAGTTCAAATGTCTTAGATGTGCTTTAATTCCTAACATTTAATATGGGAGCCCATGTTACATTGATGTAGGCTTCATTGAGAGAAAAAAGTTTTATTTCTTATACCAATATACTTCAGAGGTTTTTAGAAATGCATTCCCCATAATAAATCTTATTCAAAATTTGTTCTAACTCATATAAAGTGGAATGATAAAGAGTTTCCTCACACAAGGTAAAACATCAGCATGGAGAGCTAGCATTAGTAAAAATGTGTTGATTTCAGTTAACACTCAAGTTTATATAGAAAATATTTCCCCATGTAGACAAGGTGTAAAATATACAAATTATTTTAAATTTGTGCAGATACAGAAATGCTACATATTAATCAACTGTTTGAGGGAAAAGCAAATATACTGTAGGACTCCCTCTCTAGGAAAGAGATTTACTGCTCCACCCCCTACTTTTTTCTTACACAAGTAGCCATGGAGCATACAGAATATGCCAGGTCAAAAATATGCTGATAACACTGGACTCTGATAAGGTAAATAAATTTGGAAAACAAAACATTGCACTGTAGTTGTCTCATATGATTCATATAAAATATGAGATGATAAAGACAAAATTTACTGTGGTATATGGTGTATATATTCTAAACATGTCTACTTTGTGTTCTTTATATTTTCACCATTAGCTATGTTCCACTTTCAGATTCTTCTCTGCTGTCTAGCAGATAGGCAATGCATATTGTTAGTCCAGTAACTTTCTGCTTAATTCTGATAAAAATGTTGCTAAAATGGATTTAGTTTTGCTTGGTTTTCCAAATGCCACACTATTGGCAATTCAAATGGTAGTTAATGCCATCTTATAAATACATCTTTTCATTTTCGTGTAACTGTTCTTTTCAGTAATAAAATAAGCATTTAACATACAAAAAACACAGTGATGTATTTTGAATGAGACTATAAAAGGTTCCATAAAATATCAATTATGAGGAATATTAGGAAATACTTGGCTTTTATTTTTTCCCTACTTTCATGGTCTGGTCAAATGATATATAAAAAGTTTAATGCAAAAAAAAAAAAAAAATCATTTTCACATCCTGAAATCTTTGCAAACATTTTATTTAAGTTTGAAATCTTGCTATGAAAAATGCTGCAAGTGATAACTTTTGATCTTTTACACCTTTTTGATTTCTCAAATACCTCTTGTATTTCAGAAACATTATACATTGCATTGTCCTCTAAAAAGGGTACCTTTCCCTACTGTGCCATTGTGTTAACACTGACCCTGTGGTATGACCAGAGCCCCTTCTTCACACCATTTCCATCTGATTCGTGCAACAAGACGTACCTGGGACCTGGATCGGGCCTGTTAGAGGGCAGATCTACTGTTCTCTGAATGAATCCACTCTCCAGTAACAGGACAGAGAGAAGGCAAACACAAAAGTGGAGTCAGCAGACCTTTTATACCAGTCCTATTCTTATTCTCTGACCAGAAGATACTTTTTAAGGACTACAGCAGTTTACTGCCTTCTGACTTTTCCTTCCCACCTTCAGCCCTTCCAGAGCAACAAAGAAAGCAAGCAGGATATGGCACTCTGAGTCACCCATGCAGAATCTGGCAATTTCTTCTAATCCTGTCATACTGAGCTCAAACTAGTTTTTAGATGGTGTTACCTAAGCTGGATCAAATCAGAAAAAATTTCAGCAAACTTCCTTTCCAACAAACAAACCAACCAACCTTGAAGTAGTTTCTTATTGGAAGTTTGCAGATTCAGAGGATGACAAAGATTGGCACAGTTTACCTTCTAAGAGATTATGAATGCCAAATGTGACATCACTTGAGACGATGAAAAATGCTTATACAAACTGCTAGAGATGGCTAAACTAATCTGTGGCATGTGGCATGCATGTTTTTGAATGAAAAAGCTTGTCATACACCTACTGTTTGGCTGTAGAATGTATGAGAAGACAGATCTTGTTGACACATTGCAGCTGCAGCTCAACTCACTGTGAAATGCTTTGACTTCAACAAAAATCACAGTATGTGCCAAAGAAGGAGTGTTAGTCTCCATCTCTCTTTTAACTCTCTTTTAAAATCTTTCACTAAAGGTGAACTACTCAGATTTTGCTGTTGTAGCAAATGGGGCAAATTAATCACCTTTTGTTTGTGGGGTTTTTTTGAATGCAGACTGCAAATGAAGGTAAACATGACCTAGTATATATATTGTTGTTTCACAAGAATGAGGGTGGAAGTTCATCAGAGCTAAAGATTACCTAGAGAGACACTGGTAAAGAAAGTAGGAAGAATTGGCAGGTAGCAGATGGCCAGGGATGCAGGTGAGGTACACATGCCTTAAAAATCCAAATACTTGATATGTTTTTACATGGCCTTTAACACTGGAATGCAATATGCATTTATTATGCTCTTTTAAATTCTCTCTCTTAAGCAGTAGACTTCCAAACCAGTGAATCTTCCTTTTTATTAGATAAAATGCTCTTTGGTAGACATAAGAGAAGTGATAAAGAGAAAAACTATAGAAGGATAAGTTGAAAATAGTCTTGTTCAGCTCAAATTGCAAGTCCTGACCATATATCAACCATAAGTCAGATGATATTCTGCAGTGTTATTGACTTCTATTATTTTTCACTTCTCTACATCAGCAGTCCCAGGAAGATAGGCCATAACTGGCACCAGATGTTATCTAGTAAATTACTTTTGTCCTGCAAACTCTGTATACTTTTCTCATATGATGCCATTTAGGTCAGATTTGCTCTCCATCTGTTACATGTTTCTGTATTTTCTCATTTTGCTTCTATGAAATTGATGATTAAGTAAATAGTCAGTAAATAGATTTGGAAGTTAAAGTATCATTTCCATTAATTTTAAATTAGGTACACAGAGTCTTTTGGGGAGAAAGAGTATTTTTCAATTATTTTAAAATATTCTTAACTTGCGTATACATAGATTTCTTAGTACAATATGTTCTATGTTATTTTGTAATACAGGTCCATGGATTTTTTTTTTGACTTATCTATAAATCTGAATTATTTTCTTTTTAAGATTTAAGGGAAACTGGACATGTCTGTATAGCAATAACCTATGCCAGGCAGATATCTAATGGAAATTATACTGTGTTTTCTATAATAATGAACTCTTATTATATCATTCTGTAGTGAATTTTCCAACTTGAAGTGATGCTTTCACTGTGGTCGGGGATGTCTATGTTTGTAGAGTACTTGTTACTCCCATTTAAATTGATTCTACTAACAATAGTTTCTGAGTCTATCCTGACTAGATACTGGTACCATAAGGTTGGATCTGGTCCAAGATCTGGTACTAGTTTAAAATGATTATAGAAATCTACAATTATTTTTTTCTGAATATCTTGATTATTAGTGAGATAACTCTTTTCAGATGCACATACAAATCACATAGTAAACAAATCATATTTTTACTAATAAGAGTACATGTATAGGAGATAATTTCTTAATACATTGAAGTAGTTATGACCTGAGACTTCATGCAGTAGACCTCATGAAAGCAATGTCTAATTGAAAGAGTCTCTAAATTGAAAAAGACATCTGTCTTTAGAAAAAAACAAGCCCAAACATATGGCAAACAATAGTAAACATATCAGTATAACATAATTCAAAATGAGCAGTACTTGATTTAGCATTAGCTATTGATTTTAACTGTGCCCAAAGAAGAGTAGGGTCTATGAATTCTTATGGATTAGAATGAGAGATGTCAGAAGGAGATCAGAATATAAATTCTGTGCTTTATATTAAAAAAAAAGAAAAAAAACCAAACAAACAAACAACAACAACAAACCAACCAACCAAACAAAAAAACAATGACCAAAAAAAACCAGACTGTGAGGTTGGGGATTACTGGTCTGCAACATTTACCAGCATTTCTTCTTCATTCTTCCTATGTCTGTAAATAGATATAAAAAAAATCCAAGGTCTGACTGGAAAGATTGAGGGCCTGTGAGACCTGTAATCCTGCTGTTCTTCTCAGTGTGTACGAAGAAGTTGCTGGGACATTGTTTGATACCCTTGGTATCATGTATATTTGTGTATACTGGTATGCAGAAAAGAGAGGGAGAAAAAAGTAAGTCTAGGAAGTGAGACAAGAAAGTCTTTAACATTGGGTGCAAAACTGAAGAAACTGTGGTGAGAAGCTCAAAACTCTGAGGGTTTTTATAGTCTCCCTATTCTGATTGTTTCTTCTGTAAAGGCAAGGGAGGAAAATGCACTGATTTATCTCTTGCTGGTGTGGTTGTCCTCTGGGGCAGGAACATTAAAAGTAACTTTTTCAAATACAGGCTGTCACTTTAGATGATAGAACAAAGGGAAGTGACTAAAAATAAATAAAGCTTGAATTCACATAGGTGTAAAAGGACCTTTTTCTATAAGCAGGCAGTTACAAACATCACTCTGAATGGTTTGTGAGGCAAAAATAATGGCATTGTTTGAGAAGCAATTGAGGTACTTTCTGACAAAAATAGTATATTAAGAGATTAGTCTCCAAGGGATGGATAACCTTTTCAGATTCTAAGTATTTCTTATGTTCTCATGTGTGAGTTTACAATCTGTTAGTCTCAAAATATATCTCCAAACCCACAGGCCCACCTTCCTGACAGCTGCTCAAACAACAGAGCGGAGGAGCAGAGAAAAAACTCTGCACCATCACCCGCCCAGCAATTCTGTAAAGCTTCCTAAGTTACTCATACAATCTAGAAATGCCAGTCAGGGCGGGAGGGGGAGACAGATCTAGGGGGGGAGAGAAGCTTCTTAAAGTGCAACATTTGCAGTACATGCTTGAAAACTAAAGGATCCAATTCGTATAATAGGTTTGAAATATTTTCAGCACAATCCTAAAAAACAAAAGAAAATGTGTCCTTCAGAAATAAAGCTTTATTTTTGAGACAAGTAGAGATGAACAATGAATTCTATCGGTTTTGGAGGCAACATTCCTTCAACTTCATACTGGACCATACATTATTAATGAACACTATTTTCAAGTGTGAAAGAGCTGTTTGAAAAGCATTAACATAGTCTATTGGATGTGATTGACACTGTCATCCCTTTCATTTTGCTGTTGGCAAGAGGCATCCCTGTAGATTTATGTGCATCTGGACATTACTAATATTCTCCTTGTTATGCACTCTGGGTAACTGTGATATGGAAATTTTTAGCACGGTTTTTAGGAGAATTTACTGTTGTTATCTGCACCAAAAAAAAAAAAAAAAAAAAAAAAAAAAAGAGTACTTTTTTTCTCTGACCTTTTATCAGCCAAAAATATTTTATGTCTGGTTCCTTTACAATTCCAATGTGCTTTCAATATATGCAGTTTTTAAAGGAATTTAATCAATTAATAATGGATTCCTCAGATATTTCCAATTACTCTTTTTCAGACAGTTTAGCTTCCAAGACTCACGTCCACTCATCCTGCTTCTATTTTAGCCTCCAATTCTCCAACTTGATTGCATTGTTAATTGGATAGACTGCAGCTAGTGTCTGTCTGCTATTTAGAACTACCAGATCTCTTCTGATTTAACTGTATAATGGCTTTAATCACAACAATTAAGACAGGGTGGAATTAAGAACCACTGAAACAATACATCTAAATGACATACAAAACAGAGGTTATGAGACATTTTTCAAGGTAATACTATTTATATTGGTTTTATACATAGATTTAGAATTTAGTTTCTCAGATCTTATAAGAACATATGTCATCATTTTATATACATGGATATTGTATAGCAAAGAGAGAAAAAACTATATAACTTATACTATCCATGAATGATCATGTAGACATTGCATGAAGAGTCACCAACATGGAGGTTTGCTTTTTAATCTAGATTTTTTATATCTTTGTACAAGTATATAAAATACACAACAGTCAATATAGTCAAATAGAATAGTCAATAAAATAGTCAAATATTTTATTCAGGAGGTTAATTATCATTCTGGCTATAATTTTTGAACCTCTTTTAAAGACACTTTTGTTCTTCAGCCATCTTATGAAAGGTCTTAGCCAAAATAGATCTTAATGTTAAGGATATTTTTGAAGTATTTGGGTATGAGAGAAGGTAACATCATTGGGCTGGAACACAATAAATCAAGGCTATATTATTTTAAATGATGTTTTCATATCTACAGATATTCTATGAAATGATGTAATAGGGAAGACATTAGTTTTTAACTCAATGCAGAGTCATCTTTCCTCTATTTTGCTCCAAAGAGCATAGCTCCATATTCACAAAACATCTCACCTCACCACTTCTTCCTTATGCAACTATCAGTTTGCATCCCACTATTAGAGGCACATGAGCAGCTGCTTTCTGCTTACAGTCAGCAGGTCTGCTCTTTGAGTGACATGTCCACCACCTTCTTCAGAGGTCAGGCTCAGCTTCTCCATGGCAGGTCCATTGTTGACCATCCCAGGCTGTGAGAGTTCAGCACTGAGGTCTCTCCTGCTTGGCAGCAAAAGGAACTGCTACTGTTCCACTAGACAGCCTAATTACACCAATCAATCATGTAAAATAATTCACATGGCTAGAAGTGGAGAGGTTATAACTCATAAAGACACCAAGTGAAGGGGTGGGGAAAGAAAATGTGAAGTCATTCTATTACTTAAAAAAAATTCAAACATGTTATCCAACAAAACATTCTTAAAATGTTCCTTAGTCAATTTTGTTTCTTTGGACCAAAATCTAAGTGTCATTTATAAGATGTAACCCTATAAATCAGTAATTAGTTACAAGAATCACTACCTTGGTTTTTTTTTTCGTGTTGTATGAATTTTAGCGATTCCAGATTCATAGCAATACAGATTTTTAAATTTTTAGGACTGCTTCCTACTTCATTATGATTTTGTGACATCCTGCAGAGCATAAGATAGCTATGTAGAATAGTCAGCAAAAAATTATTTAATCGGAGTTTTAAGATTCTTAAATAGTTTCTTCATTTTGTTTTCCCCAAAAGATCCTATATGATCTAACATCAGAAAAAAATATAGAAATTATTGTAAACAACTAAACAACCAAAGAGACTCCCGTCAAGACTCCCGTCAAGAACACTGATTTTGTTACCATGCTTCAAGGCTTTATTTATTTATTTATTTATTTATTTTCTACAGGAGTGTTACATAAAGAGGATCCTTAAATCTCATGGGAATCATTTATGCATTCTGCAGTGGATTTTAATCTTTCTGAACTCACTGTTAGCAAACCTTAAACAGAACAAGGCAAAGACCCTCAAATCCAGGTAGCTCAGGTAAGGATGAGAAGCTTTTTCCTGCAGGGAGATGCATTTTTTTCTTTTGCTGATTTGACACTGCCATTGTCATGATAACTTCCACCACATCCATCCATAATAGATTCTCCAGATAGTTTCTTCATTAAAAAATGAAAAATAAACTCCAAAACCAGACAGATGCTGTTAAAAGTTAGCCACTTAAAATTCATGGGTTGGCCATAAAGTTAATGAAGAAGATAATGAATGATTGTGGAAATATTGCTTTGAAAATTTAGACTGGATTTGGTATAGTTTAACTGTCCAAAGAATAAAGGTGAAGAAAGCTGTATTCACACATTAATATTTAAAACTAATTAAAGTCTGCTCTGCAGAACTGGAATTTCTTTGTTTGATACCTTTCTAATTATTAGCCAGATGATGCTGTGACAGCATGTTTTTGACCAGTGAAGATGATTAGACATTAGCTAGAGGTGTCCTACAGCATTTGGCGAACAGTGTTTCTATGTCAATCATATTATTTCCCAAGGCTAGTTATAAAGACTTAAAGTTAATAAATTCACTCTTGTTAAGTTTTGTGTCTAAAAGCATGATCACATTTTCAAATGCACTGATAAGTCAACTTGTAAATCACACATTTTTGCAATTGTTTTCCATTTCAAATTGTTTATTTATAGTGTTCTAATAATTCCTTACTAACTCTTTAACATTTCATTTACTTTCAAAATTTCCTTGGTTTTCTGTGGGAATATTTCTTTCTGAACAGTCTTGTAAATTCTAAGACTTTCATCATAAGGTTTTAGTCTGCTTCTCTTAAAACTTCCTATGAAGAAGTAAATACTGCATACCAGCATAATATTCCTACAGTCCTCACCTTTTTTTGCTGCTTAGCCACTTTTGTGGAGAGTTATTTTCTTATGTCTGTAATCAATATGCCATGCCAGATGATTTTGATTGAAGTAAAAAGAGAAAAGAATATTTCCCACAGGAATCTCCAGGGAGAGTAATGTTTGACTGTATATGGAGGATATAGAGTGATTGCAGTTATATGCCTGAGGAAATTCAGGAATAAAGGATATTGTAGTAGGTATTCCAATCACTGCAAAATAGTTTTAAGTAGAAAAAAAAAAAATAAAAAAAAAAAAGAGGAAAAAAGTTGCAATGCTAAGTTTACATAAGACAGTGTAGTTTTGAGGTTTTGGGGTCCCTTTTATTCTTCTGGTTTGCAAGTTACCATGTCTTTTTCCTTTTCTTGGCTACACAAAGGAAAAAGATTGTCCAAAACACAGTTCTGCTGTGCAGTTTAAACAAAGGCTGGCAGATTGTGTGACAAAGTAAATAAAAATTACTGTGTGAATTCTCAGCTATAACTCTCAGTGCTTAGAGAGTTGACTTACCAGAGGACTTGGTAGAGTTAGGATGATGGTTTGACTCAATGATCTTGAAGGTCTTCTCCAACCTAAATGTTTCTATGACTTTATAAGTCTTGCAGTAGAACAGTATAAACTTCCCAGGGGGAAGATGAGGTCCATTTCATCTGCAGTACTTTTCTACTATGGAAACTGAACTAATCTTTGAATAAATAGACATATTTATTGTCACATACTCTTTATTACTCCCCTTATCTCAAATCCTTTCTTCATATTTTCAAACTGGCAAAAGGTGTCTCCTTCCTCAAAATCTGATGGCCAAAGTGTGAACAAAACAGATCATCTTAAATTGTATTTTATCTCATTTCTAGCTTTGCCAATCTCTAGGCACTCCGAAGAAGTTCCTCCTCTCCCCTAGGTTCCTTGATGAGTTTTCCAGAAGATAAGGGAGAGCAATAAATTCATTCTGGCTCTGGAAGGTGCCCAGCACAAAATTTGAAATAATTAGTTTTAAGTAATATAGAATGCAGCATATATATGGTGACAACATTTCAGTGTAGTCTTTTCAAGCTGCTGTGATAATATCAAATACACAGGCCTCTTAATGCAAGAAGGAAGGAATGCTTTATCAACAAACCACAAGTTTATGTCATTTCTACACTTAAGGGCATTTATCAGAAGGAAGTCCAAACAATCACTATGCAAACCCAAAAAAGGGTTGCATTCCAGTAAAGGAACTAGCAAACTGTTTATCACAGAAAGTACCAAATACAAACTTCACCCTCTTTTATTTTTTTCCTTTTTTTATAATAAATAGTTTACAGACATCCATTATATTTATATTTTTTTAAAAAGCCAAAACGAATAAATAGTTTAATAACTTTTCCAGTTTTGTGGGTTGTCTTTTAAATATCTGTTCAAGCTCATATTTAACTGTTGGCTGACCATTTTTAATAAGGAAATATGTAAATGATTGTTCATATTATTAAAACATATCTTGGAGTACTTCCCTTCAGTATTAGCCTGTTCTACTTAGAATCAAACAATTTAAGAATCTGATTAATTCTACAAGAAACAAAACAAAACTAAATATGATTTGGAACAACTGAACTTCTAAGAGAAAAAAAAAAAGTGTAAGCATAGCAGAAACTCATTTAGTGTGATTTAATGAAACTTCTCTTTTTTTTTTTTTTTTTTTTTTTTTTTTTGCAATATATCCACAAACCAATCTGTTTAATAACATTCTCTTGAAGTTGTCCCTTGACCTACTAAAATTAATGGGATTTTTACTACTCACTTAATGGGAACATGAAGACACCTAATTTATTGTCTTCCGAAAGTTAGTCCTTCATGAAGACAAAGTAGAAAAAATGAGAAAGGATATGAAGAATTGATGCAATTGAACTTTTCCCAGGGTCCCACAAAGAACTTTTTGGTCTTATTACCTTGCTTTGCCCAATCATTTTTTTTTCTTTTTATTCCTTTTTTTCCCCATTTCTTTTCTGTTAGTCAATGTATTTTTGTTGTCATTATCATTTAGTTATGATGCAATTCTCAGTTCTCCTTTCCTACACTGTGGATAAGCAAAACTAAGAAGTTTCAGTGTTTACAAATTAAAGATGTTGATTTTCTTAATGCTTCAATTCAGTAAAAGTAATCAAACAATGCTCAGGCATCTCTGTTACCACACTGCTGATTCAGGTATTTGGACTCAAACTTCTCATGGATTTTAGTATCTTATTTTAACAAATTTTTTGAAGAGTTAGGTAGCCTAAAGCCTTTGACTTTGTGAGTGTATGTCCTTAATTATGACATTAAATGCTTTATAGCATACATTTTTTTAAGCATGTGCCATGAGAGTGGAGACCTGAATCTAGAGTTGCTAATTCTTTTCATATAGTGCTATGAGTCAGTTTAGTCTGAATATATGCTTCCACAGAACAACTCATTGTATGAAATCAACATGTTTGTTGAGCAGGTAACTGCAGCAGATTTTAACTCACATGTCTCAACTTTTGAAGGGTGATAGTTCTTGTCATGAGTCTTGGGTATATGTTTATCATTTAGCTGACTGTTATTTTATCTAAACTGTAACTCAATTGTTATGTTTTCCTCTTATGCACACTCTATCTTCTGGAATATTACCTTTCAGTTATGCTTGTCTATTTTATGTACTCTCACATTATTTTCTCCCGATATCTTAGTTTTATTTTGTTTACAGTTCTTCTGGTATAATTCCAGAGTAATTTTCTGGTTTCAGTGGAATTTCTCCAGATGTATATTGATGATTAAGCTGAAGGAAGATTTTGTCCATATCTTTTTCCTCCTTTGTATTTTTTAATATTTTGAACTTTCCACTATCTTACATTAGTCCTTCAGCAAGAGCTTCTTAAGCCCCAGGACAGCTCTCAAAAGCAGTCTAATGTGGTTTAGGCAAAAAGAATGCTTGACCTATTCCATAATGGGAGCATGCTATTTGCAGATAAGGAAGCACAAGTTATAAATTTCCTGCCAGCAGCTCATGATGCATTTCAGAGTTATATATTCACATTATCTAGCCAAAAAGTGCTTCCTTTATACATTGGAGAAGGAAAACAAATAATTAAACAAACATTTTGCTTCCTATTAATGGGACATTTGAATAGGCTGCCACAGAACACTACAAAAGGGTAATATGACATTTTCTGTTGATTGTCCCTCTGTAGAAACACACTGAGTATTAATTGGTTCAGACAGCTTTAAAATGGGTCATTTCTAAAAAAAATTATAGGTGGAAATCAGACTTCTTTTGGAAGTAGGAAAGAGTATGGTGGAGAATGTTCCTTGGGGAGAAGTTGCTAGAGATATATATCATTGTTAAGATGGCAAGGCTTCAGCCTTTATACGTAATAAAATATAAAGCTAAACAAATGGCTTGCATGGGTCTTTTCAAAACCTGCATTTCTCACTCCTTGCATCTGTTTATCCAACGAGGTCACTTCAAAGGTAAACATTTTTCCAAGGAAGGTAGGACACAAAATCTGAGTTAGTGCTTCTTTGATCCTTGTAAAAATTTTACAGCAACATTTAGGGAAGCAACATTCATATTTCTTTATGTTACTATAGATAGGCTTTCTTTTTAAGCAAGACATTTAGGCATATACTGAGAAGTGGTATCAATTCTAATTCTGTCCATGTATATCTTGCAAGCCCTTGAGTAGGTTATATAGATGTGGTCACTCAAGAAGAGTAGTATGCTATCATCACCTATGAAAAAATAAGGGTCATTTATTTCAGGCTTAGTTTGCAGAAATCAGTGCAAAGATCTAGGCTGTAGCAATGTTAGTTAGGAAGCAGTGCTATTTAACCACAATGCTCTATAGTTGTTCCAAGAAAGAAAACAGGATTTTTATTTTTTTTTTAATGCCATAATTGAATCTATATCTATATCCAAAAGACATTAAACATCAGTTGTCCTGATGGAAAATATTACTAACATATTGATAATAAAGGAGGTCTAGTGCTTATGGATGGTGATATACTAAATAGTCCTATTAACTCTTCCAACTTCAGATATGACTGACATGATTTGAGCGGGTACAATTTATCATAGCCTTGTGAACATTCAAAGCCTAAGATATTTCTGTTTCTACAAGTAAGTCTTGAAACTAAGTAAGAAAAAAAAAAGAAGAAAAGAAACCAAAAGAAAATAAAAGATTAATCAGAGAAAAATGTATTGTTAGTTCAATTAAATAATCTGTAGCTGAAAAACATAAGGATTTTCTTTCTGTCTGGCAATTCTGTGTAAGATAGTTCTGATGGATGCAATCAATACATGTTTATTAGGAGGACATATGCATAATTACAAGTTCAGTAGATGAGTAACTGGGTCTTCAGCAAGTTCACACCATCTTCAGACATTATACACAGCTTAATCCAAAATCCACTGTCAGCTAGAGTAGAGCCTCACCTTTTAACACTGTGGAAACTGGAAATAGATCTGGAAGCCTAAATGCCACCTGGTATTTTATGCTGAAAATTCATGACAGCTCTTGCTTAGCAAGCTCTGTCTGAACTGAAAATTGCTCAGCACTAAATTTTATGTTCTGCCAAAACAGGCCACAGGTATCTGTGGCCTCCTATGAGCATTCAGAATACTAGAATGCCCCCAGCAAGTACTAGAGTGAAGGTCAAACACTCTCTGCAGACAGTACTGCACAAAATTCTGAATGTCTCTCTGACATTCAGGGATTTAGCTTCAGCCTTGAATGTCACAAAACAAACGACATGCAACACTCAGGCTGAAGCATACGTCCTGCATCTATTCATCTTAAAATGCTTTTGGGAATTAGAGTTTGACATAATTTGTACAGTATCATTTATGACTCCCATAGAACATGTTTTTTGAAAGAAATGTTATCACAAAGCATTACCCTAATAAAAAATTAGGTTGATTTTCATCATCCACTTCCCTTAGTTAACATACAAAGCCTTCTACAGTAGTGAGTAAATCATGCTGGCTTCTGAATTGTTAAGCATAGCTCACCACACTCCAAAGCTAAGAAAAAGGATGCAGAATTCAAATACCTATAGTTACATGGGGAGTGCATGTTATTCATTGTCTAGACTGTGGCTGTGCCTGTTCTAATAAAGAAAATGCACACAAACTATTATTTGGCTCTGCTGCCAGCTTCCTTGGCACAGCTTATTTCTATACAGATAAACACTCTTTTGTCCAAAACTGTAGAAACTGCATCCAGATTGCTAGTGAGGAGTTGTCCCTGGCCCATACTAAGCATCAAACTGTTCTTGGGCATAGTGTCTGAGAGCACTGGTTGTTGAAAGCAAAATTATTTCAGGGGCCATGCTAAGAATTTAACAGTATGAATGACCGCTTATCAATGTGTGGGTCTGTCTTGCCAAAACATAGGTATTTCATGGCTTTTGGCTTCTGTCAGTGGTGTTACATGTGTTTGTTTCAGGAATAATGGAAACAGCAAACATGATGATACTGATATTACAAAGAAGCAAGTATAATATATATTTATATATATTACAATATATATATGTATTTATTTATATAAAAATATATAA
>JAOEGS010012094.1:92190-103397 GCA_025447755.1 Corythornis vintsioides | reverse complement strand
CCCCCACCCTGCAGAGATTTGTCACCATCCATCAGCTCCCCTCTCAGGCTGCTCTTCTCCAGGCTGAACAGCCCCAGTTCTCTCAGCCTTTCCTCACCACAGAGATGCTGCAGCCCCTTCAGCATCCTCACAGCCTCCCTTGGACTCTCTCTGGTATTTCTTTGTAGCCCTTCATTTCTTCCCTTTCCTATTCCTGCAGGGTGAAAGGAACCCTGAGAACAAGCACAGCAAGAAAGCTTTCTAAAAACCTTGATATTTACCCTTGCTTCGAGTTAATGAAAGCAATACATCAAAGCCAAGAGGCTGAATAAATGATTCATGGTGAAAACCATGGAGTAGAGGGGAGTTCTGCCTCTTCCTGACCTGTCCCCAAACTGCAGTGACCTGGGATGGATTTGCTGTTGGAAAAGACTGGCCAGTGAAATTCCTGCTGTGTGAATTCTGCAGCTGCAGCTGCTTCACAGGCTCTGCTGCTGGAAAACCTGGGCTGGCCCTGCCCACTGCCAGGCTCCCACTGCTCCTGATGGATGTTTAGGTGCCTTGGAGCATTCCAGCCTGGCATTTCCCTGTTCCCAGTCCTGCAACTGCTTACAGACATGAGATTGAAATGCATTCCTCTGCCCACCAGTTAGTCTCAAAGTTTCCATGATGGACTCAAACACTTCATCTCCTATCAGGGGAACACAGGGCCATGGGCACCTCTCACTCCCTCCAGCAACTCAAGCCAAAAGGATTCCCTCCAGCCAGTCTCTGTTTCACCTGCTCCCTTCCCTTTGCCATGATGATTTTCTTTTTTCTTTTTTTTTGTTTTCACATTGGAAAAGAAGCAGAAATCTACACAAATGGATGGGGCTGCTGTGAGTTGGGAAAGCGTAGCAGTGTCTGCTGAGAGAAGATGGACACGTCTCTGGGCCATGCTCATCTTTAGGAAAAAACCCAGTTTAATGTTTGTTTTGACTTGATTTTTCAATGCTTATGTTTTGACTTGGCTTTTTTTTTTTTTTTTTGCCTAAACCAGCTCTGAAATCCTTCTGATTTCCCATCAAAATGAATATAGGAGGTGTCATGTCACCCAGGCAATATTTTCAGCTCAGGTAGCTAAGTCATGTCTAGCATCAGTTCCTAAGACTTAAGTTCCTAAGCTGACAACCAGAAGTTACCAAAGCTTAAGACAAAGCAAAGCAAATTGGTCTAAATTTTCCATAAATGGGATTAGCAGGAAAATGTGAAGGTAGAAAAAGCCAAAAGAAACTGAACATGGAAATCAGAGGCTGAAAAAGAACAACCAAGCCAGTTACACATAACTAGGGTTTTTTTTTCCCTGAGTTTGACATATAAATCCTAGGAGATAGAATCCTAGAATGGTCAGGTTGGAAGGGACCTTAAAGCTCATCCAGTCTCAACCCCCCTGATATTTTATTGGGAATAAATAAATATTAGGACCAAATATCTAAATACAATGACTCAGGGATCACTCACGTTCATTTACATGCAAATCCCCACAGAAAGATCAACATTAATGAGACTCTCTGCAGCAGGCTGCAGGCAAGATGGAAATGGCTTTTCTTACCCCTTTTCTTTTGGGGAGGGGAAAGTGGAAAGGAGAAAGAATGGAGGAAAATCTCAAAATAGGCATCTAAATGTTGCATGCTTCCTTGCTTTTAGTTTCTGATGCTTGCTTGTCTGAATTTCCACGGTTGCTTTCAGTGTCAAGTAGTTTTCAGAAGGCAAATTGAAACCTTAATCTGCCAGTGACATAAATCGACTTCTAAATGACAAATAATATTCTGTTTACCACTAACAGCAATCGATCTTCATTGAGAACAACTGTGCTGACTCTGAAGAAATCTCTCCATTATTGCCTGATCAGAATGTAGCTACAGTCTGAGATTATTTCACTTTTTTTATAGGGGAGAAAAATAAAAGGTGGAGGGGAGCAGAGTGTTCTGTTCTCAGGGACACATTCACTCATCTGGGAAAGATCTTGGCAGGTTTGCAGGTGATCCCTGTGGTTGTGCTCTAGGAGGATGCTGAAGGGGCTGGAGCATCTCCCCTGTGCAGAAAGGCTGAGGGAACAGGGGCTGTTTAGTCTGGAGCAGCCTGAGAGGGGATCTGATGGATGTCTGTAAATATCTGAGGGGTGGGTGTCCAAGGGAAGGAGACAACCTCTTTTCAGTGGTGCCCAGCAATGGGACAAGGAGCAATGGGGATAAACTGGAGCAGAGAAGGTGACAACGAGGTGACTGTAGCCAAGCAACAGCAGAGGCACTTCCATCTGTCTAAAGGGTTGTGTTTGGTGATGGTGTGCTGAGGCTCAAGAACTAGAGCTGGGGGGTGACTTGATCAACACACAACCCCTGTTTGTCCTTGGGAAGATGATGAGCCATTCCTGAAAGTGCTTTGCCACAGGATCAGGTAAATTGGCTTTTATTGAAACATACTGTCACATGGGGGGGGGAGCTGGGAGGAAGATTCCAATTTAACAGAAGTACATTGCATTTCAGGCTCCCAAATAACTATTGATATCTGCTGTCCTGGAGCAAATCATATCTCCCTTGACAAGTCAGACAGCTGCTCTTTCTCTATCTTCCTTTTGTTATCTTTAATAGCCACGGATTGTTGTGCTACCTTGAAAAAATGTTTTCCACTTTCTTAATGGATGTCTCACCTCCTGCTATTAGCCTTGGTTCAAGGGTTCATCTCATGCCTGCTCTTGCCCACAAAACTCAGACCCAGTGCTTGGGAAATGAGAGTGTGCTGGGTGCCACTGCACAGTGGGTACAGCTCCCCTTCCCCTGCAGCCTGAACAAGCTCTCCTGGTCACCCTGAAACCTCCACAGCTCATCTGCCCCAGGCTCCTGCTCAGAGCAGGGCCAGCTTTGAAGTCCTGTGCTTAGTGTTTTCCCCAGCTGGGGCCTGGCTAATTCCAGCAGATCCCAGTTTCTTGAGGCAAACGTTCCCTTGTTTGATCACCATTGTTGTGAAGACTTTTTTTTTCCCCATTTATTTTAGGCATGGGAATATCTGAACTACAGGAAGGCTAGCAGTTGTAAGATAGGTTGAAAGAAAAACCTTGCCTGTGTCTGACCAATTGACTTTGAAGTGAAAAGCCAAAGCCAATCTCTCCCACTGCCCTAAGGTGTGCCAAGGGAAATCAAGGCATGCAGTAGAAATGGCCAGGGTGAGTGACAGTGCCACTGTTCCCTCTGTTCCCTCTGTCACACTGCTGCTCCCAAAGCTCAATCAACACTGTGGGCTGTGGAAAATCAGCCCAAAACCTGCCAGGTCAGGCCTAACATCCTTCAGCAGCAAACCAGAGGGTAGGTGGGCTGAGCAACAACATGCCTTGGAGAGGCAAAGGAGGGGGATTTATATTGTCCCTTCAGTGAGCAGAGCTTCCAGGGCCAGCCTGCTGCATCCAGGAACAGCCTGCTGCATCCAGGCACAGCCTGCTGCATCCAGGAACAGCCTGCTACACCCAGGAACAGCCTGCTGCATCCAGGCACAGCCTGCTGCATTCAGGAACAGCCTGCTGCATCCAGGAAGAGCCTGCTGCAGCCTGGCACCAGAAAGAACTGGACAACTGAAGAGCTCTGCCAGCCACCATCCTTTCTGCAGCCTGCAGAATTCCCTCATTAATCCCTGATTAAAAACTAGCTGCACATCCTATGTCAGGTGTCATAGTCCCAAATGAGAAAAAAAACCCAAAACAATCCCTTTGGATCAGACTGTAGGACAAGCACTGGATTGGAGAGGGGTAAGAGTGACACTTGGTAAGGAGTTTTGCCAAATACATGAACAAACAGGGTCCTCTTTATACTTCCCAGGTGTACACACAGCCCCCCCCAATATTCCATGGAGTATCCAGCACTGACACTGGCCCTGCCACCACTACAGTGGGGAGAAGAGGGAGGTGCCCAGGGATGTAGGTGGTGGAGGCCCCATCCCTGGAGCCATTGCAGGTGGGGCTTGAGGAGGCTCTGAGCACCCTGCTCTAGTTGCAGCTGTCCCTGCTCTCAGCAGGGGTTGGGCTGGATCAGCTCTGGAGCTCCCTTAACCCAGACACTGCTGGGATTCCAAGATTCTAAGAGATTTCTCTGTGTGCTGCTCCCAGCTCTCTTTCATTCTCCCTTGCCTAGCTGAGACCAAAAAACAGGATTCTTTTCCAATCTCACGTTTGTAGCTATCAGCTAGAAAGTACACTGACAGAAAAGAGAAATTCAGACCTTCCCCCATGAAATTAACAGCCACTCTTTGTGATCTCAACAGGTCCCCAGTGGTACCCCTCCCGGGTTGGCCTGCAGCTGGAATGCAGTAAGTATTCCCATTCCTGAATCCAGCCACCAAACACATTACTAACCCTCTGGCAGCTTCTGCTCCTAGCAGGACTGCCCTCCCCGTGTGTTTCTGGGGGAGCTGGCAGTGCTTTTCCATTAATTGATATCAGTGATTAACTCATTAGCTTTCTCATTAATAAAGGAATCTAATGGTTTTCATAACCACTGAATAAAAATGTTTCAGAAGAGAAGATCAAATAATGAAAATGAGGTGATTTAAACCCTCCACTCACTGCAAATTTTACCACTTTAGCAGAAGATGCAACTGGCTGCAGGAGGCACCCTCTGAGTTTGTGCCAGTACCACAGTTTCTGGTGAGCATGGCACTGGGACATGAAGCTGCCTTTGGTTTGTGGACATAGAATCCCAGAACCATTCAGGTTGGAGAAGCCCCTTGGGATCACCCAGTCCAACCATCAGCCCTGCTCTACACAGTTCACCCCTAACCCATGGCCCTCAAGCCCACAACCAAATGTTCCTTCAACACCCCCAGGGCTGGGGACTCAACCCCCTCCCTGGGCAGCCTGGGCCAGGCTCTGGTTGCTCTTCTCCCTCCTGCCCAGTCTGCCCCTCCCCTGGAGCAGCTGCAATCCAGCCCCTCTGCTTCTGGCACTAATGCCCTGTGAGCAGAGCCCAGCACCAGCCTCTCTGCAATGGCCTGGCAGGTGCTGCAGAGAGTGGGGAGGGCTCCCCTCAGCCTCCTCTTCCTCACACTCAACACTCCATGGAGCATTGCAGAGCCCTAGCAAATGAGGGCTCAGCACCCTCACTGACTTAAACAGCCAACAAGCATATCCTGAAAGGCAGACACCACATAGAGTGGAAGAAAGGGGTGCTGCAGCCATAGCAACATCTTATGCCAGTGGCTGGTGGTGTTTCCTATTGCCCAGCCCACTGCTTCTGTAAGAAAAATAAACCCAAAGAGACCAGATATTGCCATTTGGTGTCTCTTTCCCATTGGTCTTGCAAGAGAGAACAGAAAGGGCTCTGTGGAGCTGTGTGACTCTGTCCCACACCTGAAAGGTCTCTACGAGCAGAGGGAGCTCTGCTCTGCTGGTAACCAGAGCAGCTGTCAGGGAGATGCTCTGAACTAACCTGGAATCACAGAGTCATTATGGTTGGAAAAGAATAATCAAGTCCAACCACTCACTCACCACTCTCATCACCACTAACTCATGTCCTGAAGGGCCACGTCCACACATTTGCTGAACCCCTCCAGGGCTGGTGACTCCACCCCCTCCCTGGGCAGCCTGTGCCAGGGCCTCATCACTCTCCCCATAAAGAATTTCTTCCTCATATCCAATCTAACCCTCCCCTGACTCAACTGGAGGCTGTTTCTCCATTTGGGAGAAGAGCCCAATCCCAGCCTGGCTACACCCTCCCCTCAGGCAGCTGCAGAGAGCAATGAGGTCTCCCCTCAGCATCCTCTGCTCCAGGCTGAACAACCCCTTTAAGAAGGCTGGGCAGATGCTGTGAAACCAGTAGCCAGATGTGCTACAAGCAGCACCAGAAAGCTTCAGCTCTGACCTTGCTGAACTGGAGAGTAAGCCCCAAGTGGCAGCAATAAACCAGATACCAGTTGGGTCTCCCCAGGCTATGCTGAGCCTCCCACAGGATTCCTGCTGTTCCTGCCATCTCCTTTTCCCTTCTTTCCCTACAGATGGGCCCTACTTGAAGGATTCCATCAGCATCCAAAGCCTTGCTGTTTCCTCCATCATCACTCTGTATTTTACAGACCTGGGGCAGCAGGTTGGTTGGACCACAGTAAGTATGTCCAACGTGTTACACCTTCATGTCCAATGTGTTTTAACATCAAATCACTCCAGCTTCTTTCCCTGCCTGTCCCTCTGCCCAGTGGTGTCACTACTTTATCAGCAATCAAAACAATCAAATGGACAGTGAGCCAAGTTATCAACGTGCTAACTGACATCCAATTAAAGATTAGAAAACAGACATCAAAATATTGTCCGAGGGAGAAAAAAATACCCATTTTTAAGAACAGTTGTAGCCTGCCTAAGGTTTCTGTGCCTGTGCAGGACCTGTTATTACTTCTGGTCTCAGTTTGACTCCAGTGATTTTCCTGGCATCATCTCTTGGAAGGGCAGGGTGATGGGACAGAGGCCACGTGTTCCACCCAAATGGGGCTGTGGGAAACTCCAACCTCTGTGCAAGAGGGAAGTGACAGATCCCATTCTTTCCCAGCCCAAAGACAAAAGGCAGCAGAAGGTTTGAAGGAATGGGAGGTGAAGAGACTATTCCTACATCCTGCAGCAGGCAGAGGTGTTGGAGCTGTTCCAGGTGCACACACAGCCACCCACTCCCAGCAGGCAACCAGATTCCCAACTTCTGCAGGGATAAGACAGAGCTAAAGGCCATAAAATCCATGAAGAGACTATTCACAGCAATGGAACCTGTTCAGTTCTTCCCTCTGAGGGTGCCAGAGCCTGGCCCAGGCTGCCCAGGGAGGCTGTGGAGTCTCCTGCTCTGGAGACTTTCCAACCCCCCCTGGATCTGTTGCTGTGTGGGCTGCCCTGGGTGCCCCTGCTCTGGCAGGGGGTTGGACTCCAGCATCTCCAGAGCTCCCTTCCAGCCCCCACCAGCCTGGGATTCATTCTAACTCCAGGATCAGCACTGTAGGGCCTCATATCCACCTCTACTGGGGTCACATTGATTAATTGATTGATTAATGGGACCCTCTTTGACCCTCAGCCTATCCCACCACCTCTCAGCTGTGGAATGTCCTTGTGAAGCAAAACCACGAGCAGTGCAGCCTCCTGTTTTCCCACACCTAGGTAATCTGCAAGAGCCTTATTTATTCTCTCCTTTCCCAGTGGTTTATGTAGCTAAGACAGTAACATAACTAAAACTTAATAGCCCATAATAAACAGTGCATCTCAGCTAGGTGCTGGTGGTGCAGGCAGTGGCATTGCCCATGATTTAATCTGTGTGTGCAGAAAGAACTCCCTGAGCTTTTCAATATTCATCTTGGGCCATTCACTTTCATATTCTAGAGCTGTCTCCATCCTCAGTGGGAGAAATCTCCTTCCCAGGCACATCATTTAAACAGTCAAGGGGTTTTTATTGTAGCTAGGCTATAGCAATAGAGAAAAAGTTCATAGAAGATTGTGTTCTAACAATAGCAATTAAGGACACATTTGTGCACCAGGATGGGTAGTTTTACTGCCATTTTTACTGTGCTTACAGCTCCCATTCTCCCATCCCCCTGGATGCCCCATCAGATTTATGCACACTCTGAGGGATGCTTCTGATTTAAAGGGTTGGCATTTAAATCAACAAGGCAGAGAATAAAAATATTCTTATCTTGTCAGCAAAATGAGAGCTGAGGTGCAAATGTCTGGGCTCCAAAAATAGCCCCAGAAGCACACTGAGATGTGCTGGTGCTCCAGAGGTCAATACTGGGCATGGGTCTCTCTAGGGGAAAACTAAGCACAGAGGTGGGTCTGCTGGGCTTTGGCATCTCATTGGAGATGGAACTTGAGGTACCACTGGAGGATCAAGAAAACAAAGCCCCTCCATGCTGGGAATGAGCTGTGCTTCTCCCCAGGGGCAAGTGGTACCACCTCCCCCTCCTGGGACCAGTGACCCCTCCAGGAGTGCTGTAAAATAAAAGATGAGGCTGTTGTCTGTTTCCAAACAAACAGTTTGGCTCTCAAAGGCTAGGAGCATCTTTCTGACTCAAGAGGCACCAGTTTCCCTTTTGGAGCATGCAGAGTCTCAGTGACAGTCCCTTGGTGGCTCCAGAGTTTGTGCCTCCTGTTGTCTGGTTGATCCCTCTGGTGAGGCTGCTGCTTTGTAGGAAGGAGTTTCCTTCTCATCTCAGCCAGTGAGACAGTGACACAAAGCAGCTGTGGTGTTCTGAGCTCTGAAAGGCCAGCCAGCCCCTCACACCACAGCTCTGAGCCTGCCTGGCCAGATCTCAGCCAGTCCAAGAGGCTCAGTCCTCTCAGGGAGGAGGGAGGACAAACTGGGATGAGGGATTTGTGTAATTTGGGAATTACTTATTGATCTCTTTTGAGAAAGAAGCCCTTTTCTGGGATAAGGTGGATAGAAATCCAACTTCAGCTGGTTCTTAGAAGAGAGGAGGCCCTCAAGGCTCATTTCTAGAAAGCAATTCCAGGAGAAAAGAAAAAAAACCACCCCTCCAACAACCTGTTTCTTCCTATCCTGGAGCAGCACTTTGCTAGAACTCTTTCTCTCCCCCATCTTCTTTTTTTTATTTTTTTTTTTTTTATGAAACAAATATTATCTGCACAGGTTTTACCAATTCCTTCACCCTACCTGGAGGGGATAGCTGGGGTTTGCTGAGTGATGCTGTAGAGACACTCATGGGAGCTGAGTTTACAGATCTTTCCTCAGCCTCCTGCAAAGATTGGACCACTGCGGGGGGGTTGAAATTCCCATCACTGGGGTGCTGGGTTTTATTTTCAATCTCTGTCCAATCTGGGGTCTGAGCACATGTGACAGAGACCTCTTTTGCCACGTTGGCAACGGGGCACATCACTTTTTGCAGCATGGCTGGCATTTTACTGCTAAGAATGCCCACTGCTGTGGTAGTCAGAAGGAGAAAGAAAACCATTCTGTAATTCAGACTCAAGTTAAAACTTCCCTCATTTGAGCAGTGATTGCAGTTTCTGACTGATCAGGTTCTGTTGGCTCGTTGCTACCAAAAGGATCAAAACAGAACTGAGAAAACAGCAAAGAACTGTGAAAAATACATTTTATCTCCAAGTCTGTGAACAGCATAAGATGAACCCTGAAACACAGTGCTTGAGTAAATATCTTCTGTAGCTGTCATTTAGAATTAAGGATTGCTTAAATATTTCCAACCATGATTATTCTATGATTTTAAGGCTCTTAAAATATTTAAGCAACCCCTAATTCTAAATCATGTTCTCTTCTGGCTGGCAAAAGCAAAATTATAACTGAGTTGGACACTGGGAAATGAAGAAGAAACCCAGAGATCTGTTTGCAGCTTTGTGGTTCTGTCCAGCACTGAAGACTTCTCCTGGGAAGAAGGCCCTGCTTGGTTTCTCCTCTTCCTCTCATGAGTACCCAAGAGTTTCTGTCCTGGGGGTGGCTGGTGAAGAGGGGAGGAGCAGTTTGCTCTGCCTGTGGCTGGCAGAGCTCCCTCAGTTGGTCCTGGAAATGGGAACCAACCCCATGAAGTCTGTGGGATGAGTGTGGCACGAAGTGTTGGAAGGTTGGAAGACAAGATGCAGCCAAAGTGCTGCAGACTGCTTCTCTCACCTTCTTCGTACTGAGCTGAGCCTCAGGGAGCAACTTCAGATGTTTTTTTCTCTAATTTGGGAATGGAAGAAGAAACTTCAGTGAAGATTTGTCACCTTCCAGTGGAATGGAGAGGTACAGATAATCATAATAGAAGAAAAAGACAGGATCTGAGGAACTGGGAGGCATGGGAGGGCTGAAGGTCCCAGAAAACAAGATAAATGATCGTTGCTTGTGAAGGAACTGGAGATGCTGCTAAGAGAGGGAGCTGAGGATACATCTGTGGGAGGTAGAATGCCACTGGATGGGTTTCTCAGCAGATACAGATCAGAGCTTGTGTGTTTTGTGGCCAATTCAAACACAGTTAGCTGTGGGACAGGACCCTGCAGACTGCTGCTGTCAGGGAACTGTGGGTACTGCAGAGTTAACAGCAGTGCCAGATAAACAGAATGTGTGAGTCTGGGAATCTGTGGGTGCCTGAAGAATGACTGTGAGTGCCCAAGAGAGAGAAACCCCGAGTGATTTTTCACTGCTAAACCTCTTGGATCAGCAGATCGTTTGATCAGAGGTGATGATCTCCAGGAAAAAAATCAAAAAAAGAAAAAAAATCTCAATTTTCTCCACAGCACCCTTTCCAACTAGAATTAGTTGTAATGCAAAGCAGCTCCATTTACAGACAACAGTTGGCACTTGGCAGAGGTTTGTGCCTGAACACACAAAAAGCCTGGCACTGCCTTGGTGCCTCTGGCCAAGGCTTGAGCTGCTCCCAGTCAAGTGCTGTGAACTTTCCAAAGGCTGTTCCCTAGCACAAAGGCAAACCAAGTGCACAAGACTGGGCTTCTTTTTCATTTAATTAAGTCTAATAATTTCCAGCCTCTAGGGTTATCAGCAGAGAACAGCTTGCAGTTGCCTGATTTCTTGCCAGGGTTTGATATTGTTTGTGCCTCTCCTCAGGCCACGGGTACTTCTGGCTCTTTGTTATTGCCCAGTGGCTGCAAGAAGTCAACTGATAAGGGCAGAGGAGTTCACTGAAGCTGCCCAGTTGGCTGATTGAGATTCCTCAGATGCTGCTTCTAAGGCAAAGAGTGGAGCAACAATTTCTCTTGGTCTCAGCCTCAAACACCACAGGCTCATCATGAACCAAGCCCTAGTGCCAGCTCTCCAGGCACCAGAGGCTGTTAGGGAGCTACCAGGAGAAAGAATTCTGAGGGGTCAACATCTTAGTTGCTGCTGAAGAACCTATGTATTTTTACAGTAATTGCCTTAAGTTTTAACCACTTCAAGTGCAGGAAAAGAAGGTTGAGGGAATTCAGTAAAACGACCAGAACAAACTTTCTATCAGTTACACACAACTGCCCTGAAACCCTCCCTGCTGCTTAAGGAAAAAAGAACTTCCTGATGTCTGGTGCTGATAACTGGGGACCCTTTCCTATCTGTACTCAGAGTAACCAGGGAGGGTGATGCTTCCCCTGTCATCTGTGAGGATTTGAGGATATTACAGACTGGCAGGGGCTGGAAAAGACCTCTGGAGATGCTGGAGTCCAACCCCCTGCCAGAGCAGGGGCACCCAGGGCAGCCCACACAGCAACAGAGCCAGGTGGGGTTGGAAAGTCTCCAGAGCAG
>JAOEGS010012094.1:68976-79958 GCA_025447755.1 Corythornis vintsioides | reverse complement strand
TCCATCTGCTGCCCACACTGCTCCTGCTGCAGCCCAGGCTGGATTGGCTGCTGGGCTCCAGCACACCCTGGCTGCTCCTGGCCAGGAAGGACAGGTCACCCCAGTCTCCCTACAGCACATTCCATTCCTAAGATGAGCAGCATCAGCATCAAGCACAGAGCCAGCCCCCCCCCAGCCCTCCCAGCTGCCACCAAGGCACAACCAGGAGGAATTTGGAGAGGTCTGCACATCACAAGCAGGTGAGGTCCCACCTGAGGTCCCACAATCCCTGCAGTCACCCCTAACAGGATAATTTGAGGTCCAACAATCCCTGCAGTGATCACCCCTAACAGGATAATCTGAGGTCCTGATCCTAAACCAAATGAATTTCAAAATTCCCAGGAAAGTTGGAAGTTTTCTCCAGATCTTGGATGTCTTAATTGTTTGAAATGTTCTTAGCTCAACTCTGTTTGTTTAATTCTTTGGAAACAGGTGAATCTTTGGCTCTGGCTACCACACAAGATACAAAATCCAAATATTTGAGATTTCACACACTGAAAACCACTTCTCATTGATGTTTTATAATTGGATTCATAGATTCATAGATTCGAGCTGGGCTCTGGTGGTACAGTAAAAACCCAGACAAAAATGCCAGCAGGACATTTGTTTCTGACACTCCCTCTCTGGGAGCTGCAACACCTGTCATTGTTCCACAGTCTTCCTCAAAAATAGAATCAGTATAACAATTTCTGCTACAATTTACCTCCTTCCTTTGTAAGGGGCAAGCAAAAAAAAGCCATGGGAAGGGATCCCCCCTGCAATAAAAATCTCATTTTGGACTACTTGGAGATGAAACACAAATTACCTCTGAGCAGCTCCTTGAGCTGGCAGAGGGAACCACTCAGAAGGTTATTGAGAAGGTTTCTCAATGTCAAGAGTCATCCTGCCAGAGCATGAATGTGGCATTAAAACATGGGAGCCAGGTTGTGGAGAGGCAGTGTGTGCTCCTACACACCCAGGCACAGCTCAAGGAGCTCTTTTTCATTCCAGCCTAGAAAAATTAAAGTGACTTTAGAGAATTCTGGAAATGATTCCATCAATCTTTGGCTCCAGATGCTTCAATTAAGCCAAGCTCTTCAATCCCACTGTCTCAGTGTGACTCTGCAGTTGGGGGATATTGGCTCTTAGTCCTTTAGTGAAGTTTAAATGGGAAATAATAAAAAGCAATGTTTTCCTTACCTTAATTTCCTCTTTTTTTCCCTGCAGCCTGGCCTGCTTCTGCCACTGTTTGCACTACACCAGACACCTGCTGGAGACGTTGTTTGTTCACAAGTTTTCAGGAGGCCACACTCCTCTGAAAAATATGATCAAGGTGACAATATGTTGATCATTTGATGTCAGAGAGAATCTCCTCCTATCCAAGCAGCCCTTGGAAGAAGACAGGAAAATTAAAAAGCATTTCCTTTGTAGTCTGGGAATGATGATGAGGCAAAACACAAATGGAGTTGGAATTTCAGGGCCATGTCCCCAAGGGCATGAACTGCAGTCAGTGTCCTTTTTAGCTCCTGCATGTCACTGTCCACTGGGCCTCCCTCACCCAAGGGGTTGGCTGCTGTGTCTGGAATATTTTCCAGGCTGATTGCTGTTTTGTTATTGGAAATGCTGCTGCAACAGCCAGCAATGCTGACAGAAATCACACTCCATTTCCTCCCTGCAATAGATGGAGCAGGAGACAGACCTTGCATTAAGATGCTAAAATCAAACTACAAGTAGAAAAAAACAGATTTTTCTCCTACTATAGGTGGGAGCCTCAGGAAGGAATATACTTTAGGAATATTTCCTAAAGTCTTCTGTCTCCCAGGGCCTCCTGAATTTTAACTGTGTGTCATTACTCGGAGTTCTCCTGTCTTTTATTTCACATACTCAAGCTCCATCATTTTCATCCCATTCAGTGTGATGGAAAGACCCTCTCTTAAAAAATTTTGTGATGCATTTAAGTTTTTAGTGAGGAACATAAATGTATGGCAAGGACATGGGGCTTGACTTGATTCCAGCCAGGAAGGAGGTAATGGGATGGAGAGATAGAGATGATGTTTTACCATAGACGGTGTTGTTTAGGGAAAGAGAAAACAGGGAAAAAAGAAGGGAAAAAAGCAAAAAAAAAGCTTTAGCCAGTCCCCAGTGTGCTTTCAGCTACTGAGCTGGGGTTTTTTTTCTTACACATAGGAAGAGTGACCCCCACACGGGGCAAGAACACGACCACAGGAGCTTTGCTTGGGCTTTCCCAAGGCCATGGCTCCAGCCTGAGGAGCTGCTTTGGCACAAGGGGCTGGAGTGGGGCTGAAGCCACTGCACCAGATGGAGCTCCAAGGGCTCTGCAGGAGCTGTGTGCCAGGTTAAGCTGCCCACTCAGGATTGCTGTTGTCCTGTTTACTGTTCCCTTTGGCCAGCTCTGTCTTGCTTGGGAATGAAGAGTTCAGAGCATTGAAGAGCTCAGCTCTGTCAGCCAGCCCTAGCCTGTCAACAGTACAACTCAAAGTGACCTTCAGCAGTGGTGAGGAGAAACCAAACATCAATTCCTACAGCAGGCATAAAACACATGCAACACAATCAAAACATCTGCACTGGCCATCCTTTTATCTTTTCTTTTTTTTAGTGGCTTCACAACTTTTTTACAAGGTCTATATTCTGTGATAAGAAATCACTCCCAAGTCTTTCAGTGGCCACCTGGGTTTTGCACTCCCCACAATTGATATTTATAAAGTTTTAAGACTTGCTTGTCATCTTTTCTAATGGAAAACATCTTTTTGTCCATTGCAGGGCTGTGTCTTTTACTGGGGATTTACCTCCTGGATTGCTTACTACATCAACCACCCACGGTACACACCACCATGTAGGTATAAGCAGAAAAAAATAGCCTCCAAACTGGACAGAGAGCCCCCCATGGGACCACATGGCTCATCCAGGCAGGGATCAGGCTTTGCTCCCTGTCAGAAGGCAGGTTGTTGTGTGGGAAACACTCCAGTTTTGGAGCTGGAAGGATTGGCCAAGTGGAGAAACCAGAAATATGGGGATCTTCTGCTCATCTTCAAATGCTTGTATAGAGAATGCAGGAGGCAGCTACAGCTGGCTGCATTTTTCTTGGAGGAGATATTTATTTGCTAAAGATATATCCTTTTAATCACAATTAAGATGTGAAGAATTGTTTTGGGGGGGTGAGAAACTGATAAAAATCTGATACTGCTGATTATAATGAAAAAAACACCCCCCTGCTTTTTGCTTCCATATTTCATTCAGCATTTTGTTCCCTTTTATTCTATTTTATTCTTGTACTGCTTGATTTTTTTCCTTCGTGTTTAGTCTTTGAACTTTTGCTTCTTTTGAGTATAAATTTAGTTTCCTGCTACTTTACAGCTCTTTGCTGTATCTTAGTCTTTCTTTTCCTCTGTATTTTGTACTTACCTATGAGCTTTGGGAATAAAGGGTTTGCTTTGCTATTATTCTTCACACTCAGTTAAATTACTAATTGGGGTTTTTTTAATCAAAGATTTCTCCTCCATGGCACTTGCTTTCCTTTCAAAATAAGGAAATAACCTCCTTAGACATGTTTTTAGCAGTCTGGGCCATCAAATCAGTAGGCACAGCTGTAGAATCACAGACTGGTGGGGGCTGGGAGGGAGCTCTGGAGATGCTGGAGTCCAACCCCCTGCCAGAGCAGGGGCACCCAGGGCAGCCCACACAGGAACAGATCCAGGGGGGGTTGGAAAGTCTCCAGAGCAGGAGACTCCACAGCCTCCCTGGGCAGCCTGGGCCAGACTCTGGCACCCTCCCAGGGAAGAAGTTTCTCCTCATGCTGAGGTTGGCCCCTCCCAACCCATGCCAGTCTGATTGTTTCTGCTTGATTCATCCAATGCAAACCACATGCATACTGTAAATTTATTAATTTCCTTCTGTTTTCCAGCATTTGGCCACAGACAAGTTTCTTTTGCTGCCCTTGCTTTTCTGGTACGTCTAAAAACAGAGCTTTCTGAATGACTGTGGAATAGAAGTGACCTAAACCACAGGAATGCTGCTCTGCATTTGTGTCTGGAGACATCCACTCCCACAGCCCTGTGGCCTTTGACTGGATTTAGTGCTAATCCATTCAGATTTTTGGATTAAGAACTCTCCTAGTACTATTTACTCCTAAATGAAGTAATTTATCTGAGAGCCAGGACAATATCCTCAGCATTACTACTGCTCAGAACTGTGTAAACCAGCTGACATTTAGACAGATTGGAAGCTGCTGTCTCAAAAGCCCTATAGAGTTACACCCTAAGCAGGCTGTGCAGTGGTACTTACACCCCAAAAAACTTCACCTCAGCCTCTGACAACAACCACCACCCTGCAAAGGGGGTTAAGGCAAAGAGCAGGTGACAAAGAATGGCTGTCACTCCTGAACCTGATGTTTGAATGAAGCTGTAGGGCTCAGTAAGAAATCCTCCCATGGAACTGGATATTCTGTTCCATCCTCTGGCCTTTGGACAAGCCAAGGTTGACCCAATGATGTTCAGCTTTGAAAAGCTCCTTGCTAAATTCCCTAGACCCCAGGGAGCCTCTCCTGTGTCCCCCTGTGCTGGAGCTGGAATGTGGGCTTCCAGAGAAGGTGCTCATTAGGACACTAGGATGGATGGATAGATTGGATGGATGGATGAATGGATGGATTGGATGGATGGATGGATGGATGGATGGATGGATGGATTTCCAGTGGGAGAGTCATTCTGGAGTACATTATTCAAGGGCCCAAGCTGTAACTGGGGGATATATACATACATATCTATACAAATCTATACAACTGACAATGCACTTTCACTGTCTTGCAGATGTGTGAAGCTGGAAATCACTTTATCAACGTAGCTTTAGCTCACCAAAACCACTCAGGTTTGTCTATGACTGAAGTGTGCTTACCCTACCCATCTTCTGCTGCTGGAGAGTGATTTATGCATCTACAGCCCCAGAATCAAGAAAGATGAAGTGGGTACCGTGCCACCCCTGCAGCATGTGGTGACAAGGAGATGTTGGCAACACTGCTGTTGTTCCAGAGCTTATAGCTGATTAATCTTCATTAGCCACAACTGCAATTTAACTGTGGGTTTAAGCACAAAGTTCTCTGAAGCACCAACCCTGTTAACAACAGAGGATTCCATTTTAAACCAGTTTCCACAACTTTCAGACTAGATTATTGAGTGTTTAGATACCTGCATCTCATGCAGGGTTATAATCACACTGAAGAATAAAGATAGACTCAAGAATCACAGAAACATAGAACATGAGGTTGGAAGGGACCTCAAGGATCATCTTGGCCAACCTTTTAAGGTGACCTATGTACATAATTTCAATGAGCTGGCCCAGCACCTTTGGAGCCTCCACTGGACTCTCTCCAGCACATCCCTGTCCCTCTGGAGCTGGGGGCCAAGAGCTGGCTGCAATATTCCAGCTGAGGTCTCACCAGGGCAGAGTAGAGGGGGGAGCAGAACCTCCCTGGATCTGCTGGACACCTCCTAATGCCCCCCTCTACCTCCTCAGTGCCTACAGAGTATTGAAGAGAAAGCTTCCAAAGGCAGAGTGGTGCTGGGCATTCTGTGGGAGTGTTACCAGGCTGCAGGGAGTCACCCTGGGAGCTCAGGAGTGGTTTTCCTGCTCTGCTGTGGGCTGAAGAGTGAGGATGTAGGAGGGAACAGGTTGAGGTTCCCCAGTCAGGCTGGGTGAGGTCCAGCAGCACCCTCTGTACCCCAGCAACAGCCCTGCTGGCCAGTCCATGTTCAACCACCTGGCTCTGAGCAAAGGGAGCATCCTTTGGGGATGCCAGCCCCTGCACAAGCTGGTCCAGGGCTCACTGAGCAGCTCCTGCAGCAGGACAAATCCCCTTTTGCTGTCTTCCCTGCACCTTGCCTGCCAAGCTGTCCTCTGGGAGCACGGGCCCCAGGGTGGCTCAGTTCCACCCCCTGTGTTCCAACTGCTTGCCTCTGAGCTGTTCCTTCTTTTTTTTTGCTTTCCCAAAGGAAACAAAGCCTGTTTTCCAAGTCCAACCTACAACCCCTTCACGTGGCTCTTCCTGCTGGTCTCCTGTCCCAACTACACCTATGAGGTACATGGTTTTTTCCAGCTTACATGCCAAGTGCTGACTCTTGTTTCAGCCTTTGCCTGCAGAATTCCTGCTTCCCTCTGCACACCAATCATCATGATCTCTATGTCAGAGTCTCCTTGCTCCACAAGTGTTTTCCCACCAGACTTTCCTCACATAAATGTGATTAATCTCCTGTATTTTCCCCTCCACTGCTCCCTGGTGATTCAGGGATTTAGCACCCATCCATCTCACTGAGGGATTCCTTACCAGCTAATTTTCCTCTCCCATTTCCAGTACAAGTATCACCCTCTTTTTCCAGAGGGAGCTTTTCCAAACTTGCCCTTTTGGTTTCTGTCAAGCACACAATTAAGAGTGTCTCTTTCTTTGCAACAGGTTGGGTCTTGGATTAGTTTCACTGTGATGACACAAACACTGCCAGGTAAGTTTAACAGGAATGGAAGTAAATTGTTGTTTGTGGAATTGAATTATTGACATTTAAAATTGGCCATCTCTGCTTTTTGTTGGTTTGTTTGGTTTTTTTTTTATGTTGCCAGAAGAAAATAATAATATAATAACAATTATATAATATTATATGCATTATATTTATTATATTCTCATCCTGCTCTGGCAGGGGGTTGCACTCAAAGATCTCCAGGGTCCCTTCCAACCCTTGACACCCTGGGATCTTTTCTGTGTCCACAGAAGACACTGCAGCCTTTTCCAGAACCCCTCCCTCTTCTATTCCCAGACCCTGACACTGCCAGAAGACACAATCTTCTTATTTTTTTCCCTTAACAGTTGGTATTTTTGCTTTCCTGATGGTGATCCAGATGTCTCTCTGGGCTCAAAAGAAACACCGAGTGTACCTGAAGAGATTTCATCCAGAGGTGCAGAGAAAAGCAGCTATGATTCCTATCATCTTCTAAGAGTTGGAGCTTAAGTGTGCAGTTCAAGAGCTAACTCAGAGTAAATGAACCATTTCATCCAGGAACCAAAGTGGATCAGAGGAAAAACTACTGGATATCTCTTCCAGAAAATTAGCAGTTCAAGATGAAGAGCTTTTAATAAGTGGAAAAAAAAAAAAAAAAATGTAGCTCCTGAATTCTTGTTTCCTGCTAAAAGATAGGATTTAATTAGATTTTCTGTAATAGAGCTAATTGGGAAGGGACAAGAAAATTGCTTCTCATGAATGTTAGGCTACATATTTAGCTGGTGTAAATGGGCACAGATGCTGTAAAATGAACAAATACAGCTCAGTGTATACACTCAGGTCTGGTGATGTTCAGGTTCAGGGCTGGTGTTGAAGAGAGGCTGGGATTTCAGCAGCAGCAGGGGTTTCACAGCTTATTTTCATCACACTGCACAGAAACAGCTCCTCTAAGGCAGCCCAGCCCACAATGACCACCGTGCTCTTGGCACATCCTAGTCCAGCTGACAAGGTCCTTGCCTTGCTCCTTCCTCCTTTCCTCCTTCCTTTCTTTTCTATCCTTTCTCTTTTCCCCTTTCCTTTCCTCTTTCCTCTCACCTTTCCCCTTTCCTTTCTCCTTTCTCCTTTCCCTTCTCTTTTCTCCTTTCCTTTTCACCTTTCCACTTTCTCTTTGCCCCTTTCTCTTTTCTCCCTTCCTCTTTCCTTCCTTCTTTCCTTCCTCCTTTCCCCTTTCCTTTCTCTTTTCTCCTTTCCCTTTCCCTCCCTCTTTCCTTCCTCAACCCACACAAGTCCACTCAGCTGCTCCTACAGAGAGCTCTGCCTCTCTTTTTCTTGGGCCAGCAGCTCAGCCCAGGTACCCCAGGAGGGAATTGCTGCTGAGGTGCTTCCCATCTTGCTACTGATCTACAGCATCACCTTGGGGACATCTGGGAGATCCATCCCCTAGCTGACAAGAGCCTCTCTGAAACTAGCAGAAGACTTTCTGGGCTAAGAATCCTGTTGAGATTCCCTTGCTCAGTGCCCCACTGCATGCAGACACCACTCCCTTTACTTCAGAGATCCTTGGGCACAGGATCCAGTGAAATCTGCTCAGTAAACTGGGTTCCTATTCCTCTTCTAATGTCTAAGGAGCAACACTTTTATTAGCCACTCTAACTCCAGCTTTGTCATGGAAAAAAACCACTTGCCACTTTTTTTTTTTCACATGTAACCTGTCAACACCTTGCATTTTTGATTTCTCTCAAGAGAAAACCTGTCCCAGTGAACAGCCAATTCTCTAACCCAGACTGCTAATAAAAATCTATTTTTTAAACATTATTTTTCTCTGCTCTTTAGTCACTTACAACTAACAACAATAATTTTGAAACCTGTTTTTGCCCAACCAGTGTCAGGTGTGCAACTCAAGACTGCTGTCTATTTGTTTAACTCAGCTACTGGAATAATTTGCATTTTGTGTTTATTAAATGCCTCATTTTTAGCAATTTTTCTCCTCACATGGGAGGGTAACTTGCCCAAATTACTGCCAAAATATCTGTCAGTCTTTTGCTGCAGCTTTACCTCTGTTTGAGGCAAGTTTCCAGAGTGATCCTGGTTCCTGTTCAACAGGGAGCTTAGCCAAAGGAAGCACTCAAGGAATTTTTGACCTCCCTGCTTATTAGTTTGGTCATGCAGTTGAGGTTATTCATTTGTGGCATGGGGAGAGAGAAGGGTTTTGCCTCCTGAAGTTTTCTAACAGGGGTAAGAGCAACCACTAGATAAAAAAATCAAGATCCATAAGAGAAGGGTCTCAGAGAAATGCCAGTTATGCTGGTACTCACCCCTGGGGTTACAATTAACCCTGAACAGTGTCAAATGGCTTCAGAAACAGCAATAAATCCAATTTACTGCAACTTCACAACTCTCTGTCTTACCCTGCCCTCTGATTGTCACAAACTGCTCCATGTGATTACAACAGGCAAGTTAACACTGGCCAAGGGGGGATGTTCTGCTTGAAAATAAGTTTACAAAACTCATCTGCCTTTGTTTTGAAAAATATTTTAGGTGCCTGGCTTAAAAAACCACCAAATAATCAATACCCAAACCCAGAAAGTTCCCAAGCAAAAAGTATCACTACATAAAACATTGTGATTCAAATCAAAATATCCTGCTATTTCTTGTTTTAGGGGCTGATGAGGAATGGTGAGCTGAGAATTCCACATGTGCACTGGTGCCCATGGAAAAGGGAAAAAAAATACCCAGGACATTATGAATGGCATCTTGCAATCCTGCTTTTCCACCAGGGCTGTGAAAACCACTTCTTGCACCACAACCCACCTGGGTTTCTGGTCCCTTTGAGCCCTTCTGATGCTGTTTTTGCATCAGCAGAGGTGAGTGCAGGGCAGTGAATCCACCCCCCAGAGTGCCCTGCCTCCTTGCACCAGCCTGAACTGCCCTCTGGCTTCTGCCAGCCCCAGAGAGGGGGCACACGTGGCATTGTCCCAAAAGGGGGGAGCACCATAGCTCCAGGGAGGAAAACTCTGCAGTTGAAGAACTGTTCTGGGGAGGTCTGAGGAGCTGGAGCAGCCCCTGGCATGGTCAGGGCTCCATGGAGCAATTCCTGCTCCACACTCCTCAGCACTGAAGCTGAAGAGACAGGGATACTGGGCCCTACCAGACACCAGTTTGGGCAGGGACTGGGTAAAGGAAGAAATCAAGCTGAGGAAAATTCCTTCCTTTGCTCCTGGAGAGCCTGGTGAGCATCCAGCTCCTGCCAGGTTCACCCTGCAGCTGGGTGAGTCTCATCTTGCCCAAGGAGAGGACTTTCAAGCTCAGGAGCCAGAAGCCTTTGGGCACCCAGCTCTGGCCATGAAATGCCAACCTGGGAATGAGCAGGAACCAGCTCAGGCTTCCTGGAGGTGCAGGGAGGAGTTGTGGAGAGGGACTGAAGTGGCAGATGCTCCTGCAAACAGCTTGGCAGCCTGAGTTTGGATCCCCACTTTGCAAAAGCCCCTAATTCCAACCAGATGCTTGTCCTAGGAGATGGTTCCCACCTCTTCCCAGCTGACAGGGCTGAAAATGTTCTGGGATTTCATCTCTGCATAGGGAAGGAGGAGCTCAAAAGGACACTGAAAGCAGGAGTGAATAAAAGCAGATGGTCATCCTTTGAATAAGATGCTATTACCATCAAAATAGCTTGTACTTGCCATTGTTTTGTATCCATAAAGTGATTTTAAATGGGATTTTATCACACTAGGAAGGGAGATAAAGCAGCCTGCTATCAAAGTAGCTCACAGAGACAGAGACTGCAGTGCTAACTAAATAGATTAAAATAAAAACTACTGAATGGGAGGCATTCAGCACACTAAAGGAGAAAGCAAGCTAGAGACTATTTATGTATTTATAGTTTTAACACGTGCTGCTGAGCTAAAAATTGATTCAGACCATAAAGAGGTTTCCAGCAAGCTGACATTTTTCCACACGATGCTTTACTGCCTTCCCTTTTCTCAATTTTCCTAGGATTGAGTTTTGTCTTCAAGTGATAGTTGCTGTCACTAACATTCCTGCAAGCTTTTGGAGAGGTGAGCTGCATGTCTGTGCCAGGGCTGCACAGAGGAACCAGAACTGCTGTGCTGTCACTGCACACAGGCCAGCAGCCAGTGAATCAGATCTGAGGATGAACCCCCTGCTTCATCCCAGTGTAAACCAGCTGCAGTTGCAGGCAATTTTCACATCACCCAGGTGAGCATCACAGGGTGTTGGTTTAATGCTCTCAGCTCTGCAGGACAAACACACAACTCCTTCTGCAGGTGCCAAAGCCAAGAGCTTGGCTGTCCTGGGACATCTGCAGCTAGAGCAGGGTGCTCAGAGCCTCCTCAAGCCCCACCTGCAATGGCTCCAGGGATGGGGCCTCCATCACCTCCCTCCCTGGGCAACCTGGGCCAGTGGCCACCACTCTGCTGGGAAAGAACTTCTGCCTTAGTTCTCATCTCC
>JAOEGS010012092.1:0-25691 GCA_025447755.1 Corythornis vintsioides | reverse complement strand
GGGGGAGCTCACTGCCCTCTCCAGCTCCTGCCAGGAGGGTGCAGAGAGGTGGGGGAGGCCTCTGCTCCTTAGGCACTAGTGACAGAAGCAGGGGCTGGACTGGAGCTGCAGCAGGGGAGGGTTAGATTGGATGTTGGGAAGAAACTGTTTACAGAGAGACTGGTGAGGCCCTGGCACAGGCTGCCCAGGGAGGGGGTAGAGTCACCATCCCCGGAGGGGTTTAAGAAGTGAGTTGACATGGTGCTTCAGAACATGCTCTAGGGACAGGTATGTAGGGGGTGTATGTGTTTTTCAAATGGTCGGGTATTTAGGTTTCTTATTGTTGTGGCTTTGGTTGGACTCAGTGATCTGGGAGGTCTTTTCCAACCATGATTATTCTGTGAGTCTGTAAAATCAGGATATTGGATTTATTGTTTGTTTTGGTTTTTTTTCAGGAAGTTAGGCTTTCATCCAGCTGTGGCTGTACCAGACCCTTTCATGGTCAGTTTGAGGATTTTTTGTTTGTATGCTTTAGTTAAGGCGACAGAAACGGAACCAGTTGTGTATCAGGGTGAGTTGAGCACCCGCAACACAGATACAGTGGCCTCTTTGCATTTCTTGAGTGTCTTCTGCTCACCTCTTTACTGAAACCATTAGAATGCAAGTCATGGTAGTTCGGGGTCATTGATAATGCTCTTATATGCCCTAAAGACCATCTTGGAGCCAGAGATCTGCCATGCTCATTAAACCAGAGAAAGTTTTGGGGGTTGACTTTGGCCATACTGTGGACCCGCAGGGACCATCCATGCTGTGGTTCCTTCATCCTCCAAAACAGGGACCTTCCTGAGGGCAGTCTGACAGAAGTCAAATTGCTCCAGCTACAATGAATGGTGGGGACACAGCCTGTGTCTACTCACATACCTGTCCTTGGCTGATCTTTCTGCCAGCCAGTTATAGACAGCAACTGGATAAACAAGTCTGGTTTTAGGTTCTCTTCTCCGTGGATAGCTTTGGTGACATCCATTCATGAAGAAGGAATGCTATGACTGACCAGGAGTCAAGAATACACTGGATAGTACTGCAGATCTGAGTGGCAGAAGACCTTAGTGACTTCTAGTGAGTAGTAAAAAAAAAAAACCAAACAAAAGCAGCAAATAAAAAACATGTTTTGTTTTGTTTTGTTTTGTTTTGTTCTTTTGTAGTAGGGCTTTCAAACATCCTCCATTTTTCAGTGAAAAAGGGACCTATTTGCTTCTGTCTTTAAAAGAGAATATTATTTTTTTGTGTGTTATGCCAACAGCTGATAAATATTTCTGCGGATGGACTTTCAAAGAAAAACATGTTTTTCAATCCCTACCAGCCTTTGACTTCCTTGCTTTACACAATTGCAGGAGAGAGTGAGCAGTGGGGAAGTGGGGGTAGTTGTGTCTTTTACTTTATGTCCTTTTTCCCCAGATACAGTTTTGCTTACAGATATACGACAAGGCAAAACATGTTTTCCTTTACCAAGACAAGAAACTACAGCTATTTTTCTGCCAGATTAAAAAAAAAAAAAAAGATTCTGCTCCAAAGGTCAAGCTGATGACCTGCATTTCATTTGTAAATAACATTTTGAGACATGCTGGCATTTTCCAGGTTGACAGCTGAATGACTGCTTGTGAGGGCTTGTGGTTTTCAAGATTAAGTGCCAAAAATATGAAGAATGTTTATGTATATAAACATGCTGTTCTTACAGGTATTGGTATGTCTGTGCAAATCCATCATCCAATTTTAAATTCAGAAATGAACCTAAAGTTAGCAGCATGGTAAAAGCTGAGAAACTGTGTAGCATTAGCTCATTATATTGCATTTATTGTAGATTGCATTTCTAACAGAATAACTTGCAACAAACATCTTTGGTCTTATTTAGACACACGCATGACATCAAGGTGAGCTTTTTCTCAGTATGTGTGGTATAGATACATAAATGGAAGTACACTTAGAGATGCTAAAAACAGCAGCGCGAGACTGTGTGCAGGCAGAACACAGGAGCGTGTTAGCGAGGGCGGTGACGTGGTGGGATGCAGCCCCTGGGCCTGATGCTTTCGTGTGTTTCAACTGGACCTGGAGAGATGCTGAGTGTCTGCAGCTGTAGTGACAGCTGTAGGTGCTGTGTTAATGGCCTTAAAGTCTACAACTGCTTTTGTAAAAAGCTGATGAACTTTAGCTTCTGGCCATTCTGAAATTTTCCTTATGAGTGTGTTCTGCTTTAAAATTATTGCTTGCAGCCCAACTTTACACATTCTATCTAATTAAAATATTTTGGCTTCTTGGTAGAGCAAAGAGTGAGTTGGAAATTATATGACTTTAGACAAAGCTATTGTTTCACATTTCCATCCATGTTTTACATTACATCCATCAGCTCAAATAAGTGATCTTGTGTGGATAAAACATAGCTCTTTGGAATTGTAGCAGAGGTAAAAATGAAATAAAATCTGTTAGCTTAGCAAACCTGGCTATTGGAAGAACCAACATTCGCATGGGGACTGTTCACCTGGAAGCTGTGACGAGTTGCTTTCTGTGCAGCTCCACTGCGTGCAAAACGTGTCACACAGGACCACAGGATGTCAGGGCTTGGAAGGGATCCTCCCCAGTGTGCAGAGGGCATCCCTTCCCTACTGCCAGGGCAGTCTCTAGGGGTGCTGCAAAGCTGGGCACGGTGCTGCCCACTGGTGTGGGTGCAGTTTGTAACAGCTCGTCCGTGGCCATCACTCCTACTGTACTTTTCCCAGGGATCCAGCTGGTACTGGATTGTTGTGCTGGGTGACGTGGAAAATAGACTCCAGAGTCAGGAAGATTGTACAGTAGGGATGTGTATTCAGTGCCGGGCACACGGGGGTATCCCCACCCTCTGGCAACAGTGTGGAGCCATCTACAGAGCTAGGAGTTTCATACTCAGTTTTTCAGCTCACCTAAACATATCCATTATCCATTATCTGTCCCCCATTCCCATGCAGATGAGTCTCATCCCCTCTGAGCAGGCACAATAAATTCTGGTAGTGGTCGTCAGGGGTCTTTGAGGATGAAGTAAGAGTCTTCCTCACAACTGAACGTTTGACTGTAGTTCCTTGTGTGTGCCCTGTAGTTTCCTGCCAGTTTCTCCTGCCACAGAACAGGTCCAGGCTGGATCTTCTGCACTTAGCTCATTATTCTCTAGGACACTGAGGAACCGTCCTGCCTGATTGCATCACATGAAAACGTGCCCCCACCCTGTTGGTACATAGTTAATGAACCAAGGTCTCTTAGTAAAGTTTCCATATTGTTAGTGCCTAGCTAAAGTCCCTTATCAGAACCCATACATCATGGGAATGCTGTGTTTATGGCCAGGTAACTAAATTCTCTGGGTTTTGAAGTGTGTGGCTGAGCAGGTCACCTGTCATATTACTTAAACCTGCGTGTTGCACTCCTGTCACCACTAACGTTGGTGTTTGAAGAGTCCACCTGGCTTGTTTCTATTTCTCCAGGAGAAGGTCTGCTGTTCATTTTGGAGTGCCCACTTCCCCTGGGAAGCCTTCATTTTTTACTTATTTTTATACCTCTTTAATTCCTCCTGTTTGGAGACTTCTTGGAAGGCTGGTGGGGTCTGTACCCATACCCATTCTCTGGAGCATGACTTGCATGGATTGAAATGCAGATGATGAGCATTTTGGCAGAGATTTTTCCAGTCAAGAAGTCACCAGGAAGAGGCAGGGAGGGGTGCTGCCTTGCCCTGAGCAGGCAGACACGCTGCTGATGAAATAAATAACTGATGGTGAGCACCGCAGTAATGTTGTCCTGTTGCTCTTCAGCACTGAGTTAATGTTCTTTTTTACTTCAAGGGGAGTTCTGGGAAAGCAACAACAGCCTCCTTCCACAAAAACCCAACAGCGTTGCATGACTATTTCCTTGGAAAAAACGCTTCCAGTTTTCAGCCCCTCTGCAGAAGAGCTTCCTCACCCCCTGCACAGCTTTGGCTCAGACAGCAGCTCGGCAGCATCTCCCCGCGCGGGCCAGAGCGCTCTGGGCCCTGCACCGACCTCTGCCCTTCCGTGCCAGGAGCTGCCCCTGGCAGAGGGAGACACCTCTGTCAGCGGGAGCTGGTACAGCCGCTGTTTATTGCCTTGTTTTTCAAGGAAAGCCTGGGTACATTCAGAGACTCAGGGAATTTCCACTATTTTTCTCAACGTTCCCCCCACCCCCCTCGGCCTTCGGACACACACGGTGTGTTGTTTTGACGTAATTTCAAGCAAATATTTTGCCACCGAGAGGCAGTGCAGGGTCACAGAGGTCCTCCAGCCTTGGGTTTCAGGCTTTCGGACCTCTCCAGTAAACAATAGCTCTATAACTCATTAAAACTCCCTTTTGATTACGTTTTCCTGTTTCTGATTGTTTTGGAGCAGCAGGGGTGGATTCCACACTCAACAAACTTCTTTTTCCTGCTGCTAAATTTAAATGTCTCTGAACTGAAAGAGTTGCTAATCTCTTTGGCAGTAACTCTGTCAAATAGAAATTACAACTGTAAACAAGATTTAGGCTATTTATGAATGCTACAAGGGAATTGTAACTAGGTTTTGCAGTACACTTTTTATCTCTAGGAAATATTTTTAAACAGGCTTTTCAAACAGAAAATTTATTCAACCCCCTGCACTTTTTCTTCTGGTTACTGTAACATCCTTAATTTGAGCTGTAGCAATGGTCGTCTTCTCCTGTCAGGGTCTGCATGACACAAAGGTGGTAATCGCCTTCCGTGCTTGTCTCCTGTCCTCTTCAATTCGTGCATTATCATTTGCTGCCCATCTGTGACTCAGCAGGCTTTTCTCTGTCTCCACAGTTCTCCACTGCAGGGTTTTCTCCTGCTTGGACATCCCCTGATGTATACGATCAATCTGTAAACCTCCCTTGCCTAGCTCAATTTCTTGCCTATTTGTATGTTCCACCTTTTTTTTTGTACCAGGAATAAGCTCCTGAAACTGTTCACCCGCTTCCTTTTCCTTGTAGGCCAGATATATTAACCAATTAATAATTTCTTGAATGGACAACAAGAATAATTTAGGAAAGTGATTTTCAGAGAATCCAATTTGAACAAAAAATACATGTATATCTATTCATCCATGTCCTTGTATTCCATACACTGCCCACACTTATCTAGACTCTGAGCTCCTCAATCTGTACTAACCTAGAACAAGACCATTTCTGTGGGTATAGTGCAGAAATTATTTTTAAAATCTGTTGAAGTGGGATCAGTCTATCACATGTGGATTTAATTAGCAAGACAATAGTTTATTTGTGTTATTTTTAAACCAATGACTAGGATCTAATGGGGAACAAAGTATGAAAGTGTTTGTGTGTGTGTGTACAGACACAGCGTGTCCTGAAGACAATTTGCTTGGTCAGTTTGCTGTTATTTGTTAAGCATGGCAAGGAAAAAAATATTTTTCCTTCCCAAAGAGCTGACGTTTAAATGAAACTGAAACAGGCTACAAGAAGATGATAAATATTGATATTTTTATTACTTCCGTTGTTACTGGCTCAGTTTGAAGCACCTCTGAGCAGAACATCCATAAGATGACACGGGATGGTAGATCCTAGGGTAGACTGTGTAGAAGGTGGAATCACAGAATGACAAAGACAGTTCCTGGTAAGGATTACACAGCTTTTTCTTGTTACCAAAGCTGTCCTTTGCAGCAGGATCCAGGGGAACTGTTCCATCTCTAGTGGGCACTGTGTAACCCTGCAAGGTTTGCTCCCCCAGCAGTGCAGCTACGTCGGGTGCTCTGAGGACTGCGCACCCCGGCATGATGGGCGCGTTGCCCTGAGCTTCACAGTAACTTTCCTGCAGGATTAGAATGACTCTTTGTGCACTGTGTGGAGGTGGAGTGCTACGAGGTGACAACCAGTGGGTTTAACATCTGAATGGAAACTTAATAGCCACCCTGACTTAATACTACACTGAGATATTATTGCTTCCACAGCATGACATTTGTTCCTGCCTGCCATGCACAAGCATGGTTTGCTTGTGGTGATCTTCAGGGAAATATATTTCCATATATCTTTCATGCCTCTGTCATGACGAGCAATATACCACTGTGCAGCGTGCTGTCAGAGATACAGATTTCTCTATAAACAAAGCTGCATGGATTTTTCTTTATACTCATGACAGTCCCACATGAAACATAGCAGAGCACGTTGGATGTATATACTAATGATTTGCTAAGATTTATTAAGTAAGGAGCACTATGTTTTTACATCTGTTTTTAGCTGCTCCCAATATAGAAAAAAGGAGTATGGAGCTTTCAGGTGTGTGAATATTGAGACTGGAGGCTTTAATTTAGCATCACTACATGCAGGGTAACACTGATATCCCAGTATCTGTGAACCTCTGTGAAGGAAAAACCTGTGGTGTGGGAATGAAAACAAGAACTTTTCAGCGTCCCCTTGTTTTGCCTGGAGTAGGTGATGAGGAGAGTTGAAAAGCATAGGGTTCAGTCAAGTAAGGAACCCAAAATCCAGCATCAAAGATAATTTTAAAGATGAGATACTGGCCAGCTACTGGCCAGCTTTGTCACTTGCTCCTTGCAGGTGCGCACAAGTGCTCACTGCAGTTCATCTCATCACTGCTGTCCATAAATGCTGTGCATGCTGTATACAGCATCCCAACTTGTGTTTGCACTGTCCTCATGTCTGAGCTGTGCAATACCTACAGTGCAGACACTTATACTTGCAAATTACAGCTGTTCCCAGGAATGTCAGAGCCTTCAGTAAACTTGTGAGTTGGGTATCACTGATGGAAGGTAAGTGAGGAAGGGTGACAGAGCAGTTGCACTTGCAGACAACTCCTGTGGAATTGTGGAATTTCTGTAGCACGTTCTGTTTTTTACTAGAAGTTGGCAGCTCAATGAAACTGTTATTTTGTCCTCTCACTGTCTACAAGGCAGCTCAGAAAGTATCAGTTGTTGAGAGAAGTTTGTATGACCTGAAATGCACTCTAGGCTTTGACATGTGCTGGGTAGCAGAAAAGCTTGTGTCTACTTGAGTAGGTGCTGCAGCAGATTTGCCCTTGGGTTTGCCTTAGCAACTTGTTGAACCCCCATGCTGTATATTATCTGCATACATTGAAGTGCAGCTTTCACTCCATGAATGGCTTTTGTTCAAGGTAAAGGCTGCTCCACTTGAAGTCTGTATGATGCAAGTGAGAAAGGACCACCAAGCTTCCTGGGGAGGTCCAGATTATGCCTATTTCATGAAAATAAAAACTGATTTTTATTCCTTCTAAACAAGGAGTTGAAGTGCCTTGTAACAGTAAGACAGTAGTAGCTTCCCACAGACACAGTATGGTATTTATGTAGAAAACAATTCTAAGGAGACCGTGGTGCTTTGGAGTGCCAGCAGATTGCCTGTAAGGGGTGGGTTCACTGAACATACAGCCAGAATATATGACATACATACAGAAATGCAGCTGCCATCTGCATCCTGGGTAAGGATGATAGCAACAGCCAGTGGGGATGTGATGTGACACAAACAGCCTGAAGATCTTTCTGTCAGGTTTTCTCATTTCCCAGATCTGAATCTGTCTGAATTTCAGCTCATTCCTAACTGCTTTATGAGGCATCTCAAGCTGTGCAAACAGTAATGCAATAATGGCACAATGCACTCATCACAGACCAGGAAGAATAGCCTACAAGCCAAGCAATATTCTCTCTCTAAATGATATAATGCTTCTTGCAGACAGGAATATTAATCACCCTAGGAACTGACAAGATCTGATGGAAGAGATTGTTATTAATATTATCTCCCTTGGAAGCATTTGTAATGGTAATAGTAATTTTAATAATGCCAGAACAAAATAAGCTGTCTTGGCTGGTTTTGTGGCAAAGGGGAACACTGAGAAAGGCAATACATAAATAGACTAATTCATGAAGGAGGTGGACCAGATTTCTCTGCTGACAATGCAGACATGACAGAGGTGGGGGGAAGGAACTTTTTGTTTTAAAGGTTGTATTTGCTTCATCCATCGTCAAAATCTTGTTAAAAAGTCTAATTCGGTTACCATGTTCTTGTTGCTGTCCAGAGACTGAATGTATTAGAGGGACTTATATACAATTTCTGCCACAAGCAATTCACTACTATTTTATTATTCTAATCTGGCCGGTTCCCATGGAGTCTCTGGAACCAAATCATATCAGAGGAAGATGAATATTAACAACCCTATCTTTCTCAGGAGAGCTAATAAAAGAATGGAGATCTCATGCCTTGGTTCAACACAGAGCACTGTGAAATGGCCATGCAAGCGTTGACATTAGTTCTCACATCGCTAGCTCAATTATTTATTGCTTATCTTGAGCACAAGCCTTTTCTACACCTGGGCCAAGATGCAGCAAGATGACAGTGGAAATCTGGAATTTATACATAATGAGGTGTGTGGCAGAAGTAGAACCATCAGCAGTATTTAGTAGCACACCAAAAGAGCCAAGTGGGCTGCATTTGAGTCCTTCCTTGGTTGCATTCTGCTTTGCATGTATATGCAGTCTGTCTCAGAGTATTAAATACCAATTATTAAGGAAAAATAAATGGGATCAGCATCTTCAGGCAGATAGCAACTTGTCCAACATTTAAAACAAGATGTTAAAAACATCTATGGGTTTACAGTTAGCACTGAGTACCCAGTATGAGACATTCAGGTTGGGCAGATAGCTGTGTTTGGGAGTGCATCCACTGATGCTGTGTTGCTTTCCAAATGGGACAAGTATCATCAGGCGTTCAGCTTTAAAAAAGGGAAAAAAAAAGCCTCCCAACACATTAAACTGTAGAAATTGAGACGTTTCTAGACCTTTCTTTCTGGAACAATTCTCTTTAGCAGAGGTATCAACTAAGGAGAAAATTTAGACTCCTCTCAATATATTTTCAAGATGCACAGAAGATGATTACCTGCATATGAATTATCTTATCCCTGCAAAGGGAGTGATAAGACCCTTAATTTAGTTGTGTGACAGGATGCTGATAAGAAGTTGTGATAACCCCCTCTCCCTGGCTACCTCCATTCCAGAGATGAATTGCTTAAACAGGGAGGTATTGCTACTGTTCCAGCCTCTGCACATTGGTGCCTGGGATGAACATCGAGTTCCATTCAAGATTTTAATAACCTTTGGGCTGAGACTTTGTCGTTGCTGTTCTCTGATATGTCAGGCCTCTATTCCCAACAACAGGGCACTTTGGTTAAAAGGGATCTCTACAGGAAAAGACTGGTTTGTCTGTCAGTTTTGAGAAGGAAGAGGAGGGAAATGATGCAGTTGTGCCTTTTCCATGGAGCATGCACTTCACTTAAGAACTTCATTAAAAAGATGGAAGATAGGACAGTGGCAGCTTTGGAAGGCCTACCTGCAGTCTGAGTGTGAGACACCACGTCAGTTAAAACAGGCAGCAGTGAGTGTTTGTTATTTCCTGGTGGCTGCTTGACTTGCAGCTGGCTGTGGAGCTGGAAGATTCCCCTTTGCCTCGCTTGGTGTTTTTCTGGTCCTGCTTTGAGCCATGCCTTCCTCTCTTGCATAAGTCCTCATCTCACTTTGTCGTGCAGTCAGGTATTGTCAGGGCAGATCCCCAGTATGCCTGATGTGCTGCCAAGCTTGGAATCCAGGATCAGCAATCAAGGAGTGCTCGTGTGGCTGAGCTGTGAGGGACTGTGCAAGGTTTGGATAGACCAGTCTCGGCTTCAGAGCGGACGCAGCACGAGCGACTCACACGTGCTTCCCTTTCCATCAGTCTTCATCACGAGCACGAGGCAGAGGTACGCACACTGCTACTTCCAGTTTGTAGTTGCTGGTTTCTCCTGCTTTCCCAGCAGTATCAAATGGGCTTGAATTGAAGTGACATTGTGACTTCAACTGTTTAACGTGGTAAAATGAGGTGACATTGCAGGCTTGTGATATACACATGTTTTCACCTGGAAATAGCACTTTTGGTCTTTCTGCCTTTTTTTTTTTTTTTTTTCTTTCTGTGATAGAAGCTACTTCATAAAACTGGAAGCAAACACATTTCCAACACCATTGTAGATACTTCACTCGCTTTCTCCTGCCTTGCCACCTGTTTTACAGAGATAGAAACGAGCAGCCTTCCCATGTGTTCCTTCTCTGGTCCCCTGACGCAGGTAGATCAGCCAAAAAAGGAAAACCTCTGCCAGTCACAGGAATACACTAAGTAAAAACAATCACATGAGGTGCCTGTGAGTCTTCCAGAGGAGTAGCCCCTGTTTGGAGACAGTGCAGCTTTCAGGAGTGGCACATGCACAGGACTGGATTTGTCTTGGTGTTCCCCATCCTGAGGGACTGCCAAGTAATCGATGGTGGGAAGGTAAAACCCAGGTATCTAAATTACATCCCCATGGTTATGTGAGGAGGGTTACTGTATACTAGCTCAGCGCTTAAAGCTGTTCCCCTCTCCTGCCTATAAAGGACACAAGAAAACTTTTGGTGTCAGGTTTTATCTCATTGATCTAGATAAAGTATTTTAAAGAAGGAACATGAAAGTAGAGAGTTTGGCATAAAAGGAGGAGGACCTTTTCTGTGTCGATAGCTTCTAATGTTTTGGTGTTTGGTTTTGTTGGGTTTTTGGGGTTTTTTTCTGTGCTTGTTAAACAGTTGTCTCCTAGGGAGTTTCTGTGTTCTAAATGAAAAAGGAGGTTAAACTAACCTTTTCACTCACTTGCAACCTTTGCTGTAATTCATAGTATTTTCAGGTCTTTGTGGAATGGTGTTGAGCTGAAGCTAAACTGTGCTCCAAATTAAACCCATTCCCACAAAGATGTGTTCAGTTCACTTTCTGCTCCTTCAGGTTCGCTTACAGTCTCCTGGGAAGAAACAGGCAAATCAGAAGTTTGCTATGGGGCAGAGATCTAATAGAGCACTGCTGAGTGCTGGCAGCTGCCAGAGGGCGCGCTGAGGAATGTGCCCAGGTGGTATGTGCCATAACATAGCTGCTGCCAGCAAAACCTTTACTCCTGTGCAGGAGGGTGACTGTGAGAACTGGCATGCTTCATACCAGAGAGGCTGCTTGGGCCCCCTGCTTGTCCCAGCTGGTCCATACTGGCTGTCCAAAACCATTCCTGGATGAACAGAGGATTAACAAATGGTCTTGACTTGGATTAATGTCTTAGAAATAGGTGTGATGTTTTCCTGTAGCTGGCAAGGAAAAGGTGGAAAGCCTTCAGGCAGCTTGAACATGTGCTGTGAAATCCGGGTCTGTCTGATGGAGCAGGTCCAGAGGATGGCCACAGAAAGCATCAGGGGGCTGGAACACCTCTCCTATGAGGACAGGCTGAGGGAGATGGGATTGTTCAGTCTGGAGAAGGGTCCGGGGAGACCTTATAGCACCTTCCAGTACCTGAAGGGGGCCTACGAGAAAGCTGGAGAGGGAATGTTTACAAGGGCTTGTATTCATGGGATGAGGGGCAGTTTAGATTGGATGTTAGGAGAAAGGCCTTTACTATGAGGGTGGGGGACACTGGAACAGGTTTTCCAGGGAGGTGGTGGTGGCCCCATCCCTGGAGACATTCCAGGTGGGGCTTGAGGAGGCTCTGAGCACCCTGCTCTAGTTAGGATGTCCCTGCTCTCAGCAGGGGGGTTGGACTGGATGACCTTGGAAGGCACCTTCCCACCCAAGGCATTCTATGATTTTACAATCTCAGGAGAGTTTGTCTAGTCTTGATATTCTAGACCAAGCACATGCTAGGAATAGGTAGCAAAAAGAGAGATTGAAATTAGGCACAGACCTCCCATATATTTCTTTTCTTGTAAGCTGAAAGGCTCGGATCTGATCCTGTTTCTTTAAAACCCCTTCTTATTCCCTGACCTTCATTTCCCCTGAGCTGCGGTGACATTCTGGTGACAGAACTGATTTGCCTTGCCCTTCAAGAAGAAACATTACTCCTTCAGCCTCTTTCCTGCCTCTGACATCTCAAAAACTTACTTCTTTATCACCAGACTTCAGCTGGGGTGTGTGCAAAAGAAGACTCAAAAAATCAAGAACTGAGAAATGCCTCTACCAGGCTGACTGGAACAATGGCAAAGCCATCCCTTAGTCCTCAGGGGTAGTGCACATTGCAGCACCAGCCAGGCATTGCTGACAACTCACTACTGAATGTGTGAAGATATTTTGCTGCATAAATAAGAGCAGTAGGTCTATGGTGTTGAGAGTTTGTCTTTACCTTCCAGTAATTTATTATCCTATTATCACTCTTTGCAAACATCTGTGCTCAGCACTTCCTTCCTTGTAGCACTGAAATACTAAGTGTTTGTAAAGCTTAACCATCAGCCATAAACTCAATAAACTGCTCTGTGCACTAATGTGAAATTAAAACCTTTATTTGGGTGATTTATTTTAGGCATAGATGTGACAAAAGAGCCCATAAAAATGACAGGCTGCTTGTTTTTTTCATTTTCTGCTGCTGTTAACGCAGTGATTAGTTGGCATTTTAAAGTGTGTTTGAGTATTGGGGAGGGTTTTTTTTTTATTCTTAAACTAACCTGAATAACACAACAAAACTGAGAAAGCTAAAAAAGTGATGTATTTTATATGTCTGGAATCTTAGTCACTATTCTGTTAATTGGCTCCCTGTTTGGCAGTGCCAGCGCAATGCTTGCCTATAATGAGGCAAAACTTGCAGACGTATTTTTTTGATACGGACTGTTTTGGGGGCAGAATTTGAGCAGTGTGTTATCTGGGTAGGTAGGGATCAGTGAAGGCAGGAAAACTGGAGAGAGACAGGAAGGTGAGTCTTTAAGCTGAAGCTTCCAGTTCACATTTGATTGATCTCTGAAATGACTGAAGGTGGGATCTTCTCTCTCACGCACACAATTTGAGTAAGGATGCCAAAGGAATATGTTTGTAATACCCTAGGAAGGCATGGAAGAAGATTTGCTAGTTTTGCTTAGTTTCAGCACCAAAAGAACATAGATAGGTGTCGCACTGCATCAGACCAACGGCTTGGTGTCCTGTATCTGGTTGGCCAAAAGTGGATGACCAGCAGGGGTATGAGAATGCAGCAAGCATATCACTGTCCTCCTTGAGAATACTCCCGTTCTCCAGCGTCCTCTGGATCATTTGTAGCCAAAATTGGTATCTTTATGTAAAAAAGCCTTTCATTATTTTTTCTTCACAAATGTGCCTAATCAGTTTTTGATTCTGCTTAAATTTTTCATCTTACCACGGCTTCATCATGTATTGTGTGAAAGCACTTTTTGAAAGCACTTTTGTCTTAATCTAATATTCTTTAGCTTCATCTAGTTCTAGTTTCAGAGGAGATCTAAACACATTGTCTAAAGAACAGTTAAAGAAATCATGTGTCCTCAACCTTGAAAAGAGTTGCTGGGATAACCATAGTTATTCCACAGATGTATGTATCCTATTTACTCCTTACTTTTTTTAGTTTTACATCATTTTTTCTGACATGGGGCAGGGCCGTTAAAGGTATTAAAGGTGTTACCACAGCATTTACTTTTTCAGTTGGAATAGTGATGTCTGCTTCATTGTTTCTTCCTCTTCGAAATGTTCCTAGAAGCTGACACGCTTCTTGACCGTTAGCAAGGACGCCTGTTCCATAGCAGAATAGAAAGCACTGAACACAGCGCTCTGTTTTCAAGAGCTATCCAAGGATCAATTTTAACATGATGAACAGTCAAACCTATGACAAGCACAAAGGAGACCTGTAGAGAATTGGGAAGAATCTGACTTTCAGTGTGTCCCTCGGTGCCAGGCTGAGCTTTATCGATAGGGGATCATGGCATGTGTCTGGATTTCATACACTCAAGGTTCAGCAGAATTCTTCAGTGCTAAGGATCGAGCTGGGAATGCTCAGTGTGGCTGGCTGATGATAACATCTGCCTGTCCCTTATCCTCACTCCTCATTCAGAAAGTGTCCCTGGCAAACACCAGTTGCTTGTCCCACACATAGACGTGTCTCTTTCATACTTCATCAGTAGCATCTTGCATTTGGCTTTTCCTTGAAGAAAAAAAGTCTCACAGATGACTTCTGAAGAGAAAAGAGTTAGCTTTCCCTGAACACTCACTAATGAAGGACAGATCTTTCACAACTGAGACCAGTAGCTGATCTTGCCCTTTGCAGTTGTTTTCATAATATAATGGCTTTGCATTGATATATGAGTGTGCTTATGTCTTCAGGCAATTACTGAAAGTGGTGGAGGGGAACAGTAAATGTAGTTGAGCATTAGGCAGGGTCATTACAAAGGAACCAGAAAGGTTTTAATGAAATTCGCAGCAATATGAAAGCTTCAAGAGGCTGGCTGCTTCGTGTTCTGCTTTGTTATGCAAGACAAAATCCAGTACAAATTAAAGCTGCAGAAAGAGGCACAGTTGTTCACACACAGCTTAAAATCCAGCCATGTATTGTAGGTTCCTCTAAGACTAGGGGATTTTCCATCTCGCATTTCAGTTCAGTTCCTAGTTAACACAGCAGAAAGGTGGGAAAGTAGAAGACTTTATCCTGTGTATGTCTTTGGAGTATGTTGGGACCTGTAGTGACAGGCTGGTCTGTATCTGTGATGGCAGATCCAAACCTCACTATTTTTTTTAATGTCCAGACTGAACACAGGGACACAGAGCTATTATTTACGAATCACAACTGCAAAACTCTGTGGTTGGATTAGGGACAGGCAAACCTCCTAAAGTGCAACAGACCTGTTTAAAAAAATCTTTTTAAGACTGGATGGTTTTGCAAGTGTGTTGAGCCTATGAAGATTGTCTCTTTTCTGTATTAAAAGGGGCTGTCTCCTACAACCAACCAAGTTATTTTAAAATACATCTGCAAGAACCGAAATAAATTGTTATTGTATATGAGGGTGCAAAGTGAATGTGAGTCAACAGTTAAAGGAAAGGTGAACAAATACCAGGATGTTCGAACAGGAGTCAATTCTGCAAAGCAATTGTGAAGTAATACTTCCACTCTCAGTTCTCTGTGGCCTTTCTGTTGAAAGCTCGTACTTGGGGTGGATGCCACATTTCAGATGTCTCCTAACGGGGGGAGAATGATCACATGAATAGAGGACTTTCAAGAATGGCCTAGAAGTAGAGTGATGGAGTTGAGGTTGTTCAAGAAATGAAGTGTAGTGCTCAGTTTAGAGATTGGACCATGGCTGTGGTGAAGGAAAGACTTGCTTAGGTTGATTGGGCAAACTGCAGTGTCTCTACGTCCACAGCTTAGGGAGAGCCAGACAGGCAAGTATCTCTTAGCAGGAATGGGCTAGAAGAATGCCTGGGCCCCTCCGAGTCTGTAATAAAGAAATAAGTAAACATTTTTGTCGCAGTGTGGTTGAATTCACAAAGGATGTACTTTCCTTTGCATCAATTGCTGGAAAATGGTGGTGTCCCTGCCTCCTTGAACTAGGAAAACAACATTGCTGGAAGTGGCTCGGTCAGCCACTGCTGAGAGAGTTTTACTGACTTAAGTAGTGATCTTATTCTCCAAGTTGTATTTTACAGGGAATAAATAGTGGTTTTCCACAGAAGCAAACTCAAAACCCTGCTTCAGCCTGTGTACAAGTTTCCCAATTCTCCACTTCCACATGATCTACCTGTCTGCTTAATATACCAAGAGCTGACTACATCCTACTTCCAAAGACCCAGCACAGTGAATCTTAACCATAGTTAGCAACCTTGAGATCCAGCAGCAAAACATACAAAGGGCTGTATGGCACAGAAGATGCCAACAGTTTCCTTGACTCCCCAAGGAGAAAGGACCAGCAGAATGGAAAACTGACACTGACACGTCTAGTACTGGAAAACATCCTGCCAGCCCTTGTCGTGATGCCAGTAAGAGGGGTCAGCAGAGAGAAGTTACTGAAAGGGGAGGTAAAGGATGGAAGAAGAACCATGGGAAGTTGGGAAGTAGGAGGTGCAATTGTATCCAACCTGGCAATCGGATAACATCCACAGTGCCCCCTTTCTCCTCTACAGAGAGGTTCCTCTGCATTGCCCTTGTGCCTCATTCAGTAAACTGCTTCTTGAGCATGACAGTGCTGAAGACATCTGCAGAATGATAACTCGTTAGGGGTGAGGTTGATGCTTGACAAGGTGATCTATGATGCTTCAGGGGTACTCTTGACTATTGTCTGTAGCCTTTGCTGTACTGGGAAACACCTGTCATTCAGAGAAATGGATCTCAAATCAATAGCCTTATAACCTTGGGGTGATGATCTTGGATGTGAGGATGAATATGGAAAAAATTATTGGCACAGGAGGTTTCTCTAATTGCACTGAGACATCTTACTAACCAATGTGGAAATGTCTGTGTAAAAATCCCGTCTTCTTTGACTTCTGACCCCCCTGTGAAGGTTTTGCCCTTACTTGGACTTCCATATTCATAAGCATACAGTTATGCTTAGGAATTCAATATGCTGGTGATGACCTGAAGTTCTGGGGTAGTCCTCATCGTTGTGTTTTGTGGGTTTTTGTGAGTGATGGGTTTTTCTCATGCCTGCTGCATATACAAGCAATAGGAAACAGAGGTCTTTCCATTTGTTTAGTGGGCCTGATGCTGGGGAGGGTCTTGAGCTGACAGCTGTAGTCAGTGTATGGATGGTCAGGGACAAGTCAAGGCAGTTCCTCCAGCCTCTCTTGAGCCTGAGGAGCTACCTCCATCCAGCTCTCCATGTCTGTTGTTTGACTGAAGAGGTCTGTTTGGAGCTGTAATTATTCATGACGTGCATGTATTTCCCTTAGGCTGCCTAACAGTCATTGGGTAGTAACAGCATCACTTGCTGCTGATCTGGGTTGGATTGCAGCTTACAGGTGAGATGTGCTGTGCATCATTATCAGACCCTTGAGCCATCTAGTCCTCTATGTGCATATGTTTCAGCTCTACAGCCAAGCTTATGTGCAGCGATACAACCTGTTTGCTAGGCAGTGGGTATCTCCCTCACCTACAGGTGTACAGAGTCACAGGGAGTTGTTTGGCTCAGCAGGACTGGTTGGGTTGTGGCACTGCCTTAGAGGGGTTAATCGTCCTCGGAAACCAAATGCGTCGCCGCGAGGCTATAAAGCCGAGATGCAGTGGAGCTGTTTCAGACTTTCCTGCTGAGTGGCTGTACGCTGCGAGAACAGCCGACAGCAACGGGAGTACCACTGAGTGAGGAGAAGCTAGAACCCTTCCTGCTAAATCCAGCCACCTCTTACAAACATGTTCCTGCAGCACTGCCTTTGATGAGCTTATGCAGGTGTATAAACTGTGCACATAAATGCAGTTTATACGTATGTATACATCTGCATTCACAGACACTGTGATGCACTCATGTATGCAGTGCTTCTGGGGGGCCTCTTCCATGGTAAATGGTCCCTTGCTTGAATACATCAGAACTCTCTTCTGGAACAGCCTCAATATTCTCCACTTCAGCATCCATCCAGAAGCCTCATCAGCTCCCGTCTTTCCTGGGAAGGTTCTGCTTTATCCATGGCCTTGAGACTCCCACTCTCTCCTCAAGAGCTTTTTTTCCTATCCTCTTGCACCACAACACTTTAAAATGGACCAGAAAAAGTATTTAAGAAGGACTGTAACATACAGTGCCATGGCTGCATCTTGAGATTGCTTCCCAGCTTCTTCCATGCAGCTGTTCCCTGTCTCAAGCATTTCAGATGAAGGGTGCATCCTGCAACACTGAGGATGGAAAAGACTTCCAGAGTTATCTCCCGTGGTAGCACATTGCAGCCGTGTGGCTGTAGTTAAAGACTTCATGTAATGCAGGGAGAGTTGCTCATTCTTTTCCTTCATCAGCTTTTAGTTGCTGATACTTCTCTGTTGAAAATTATTTTGGGGGTTTATGAACTACATGATTAGTTGATATACAGGTACCTCTGTAGGCAGGGGGAGGTGACCCTGTTCTCCAGATCTAAAGTCTTTCTATACAATGTGAAGGGCCAGCTGGTGCCACAGCTAGTTTCTGAAGCTGCACCTCTCTCCCAGTTCTCCTAGCACGGGCAGGCCTATCACGAGCTCACTGATCTGCACACATCTCCCATTTCTTCATGAAGCAGCCCCCTCTCCACCCCATCTGTCCTTGCAGTGACAGGCCTGGCTCCCGTGTCTGCCTGGTACCCCCAGACCTTCATCCCCATTGCCAGGACAGAGCAGTCAGCCCTGGCAGTTCTGGTCCTTATCCCTCTGTGGATAAAATTCCTCTTGCCTGTGCTAGAGCCACATCTGGCTGACTCAGCTTCGCTGTCTTCATCCTGTGGACAATGATAAAACCTCATTTTTCCAGTATTCCTGGAAAAGACCAAAGCTAAATCAATTAAAAAAAAGCCACAACATTGAGATGGAAAGCACAACAGGCAAGTGAAACTTACTCAACACAACTGAGAAAGCCTCCTTCATTGGATATTTCATCATTTGAAAACACTGCTTTCATCCTGACAGCAACAAGCAGAGGAGATGATTGCTGAAATCCCAGGCCCTGCTGTGTGAAGCTAACAGGAGCTCCTCAAGTGTTTCGCTTGTTGGAAGGAAAAATGAAATTAATGTTTCCTTAATAAAGAAAAATAGGCAACATTTTTAACATAATAAGATCATCAATGTTTACTCCTCTGGTATATTCATTACACCTGATGAAATCCTGTCATCATAACCTAGGTGCTGGAAGTTGATCTATTAGATTTATACCCTGTAGCTCAGCATTCATTAGTAGCATCATTAAAGTGTTTATAGAAATGGAGTGCCAGATTTACATTCCATTTTTTTATCAGTTTTGGCCTCCTTTTTTTAAAAAAAACCCAACCAACCAACCAACCATTTCAGTTTAAAAGCTGCATAACAAATGTCTTTCTTTATATAGCCAACTACACAATTTTTGAAATTTAATGTTGTGTTCACAGTCACTGTCTGCTGTTTTCTTTGCTTGCCCCTGCAAAGGGAAAGCAAGACAGCCATCTTCATTTTTGTTTTTTATAGCCAATTTCACTTTCAGGTTCATGATGGTGAAAAATGTGGAGTAAGCAAAGTGGGAGGATGATAAAATGCTGTTTTAAAGCAACTGTTTTGGTTTAAATGAAAAGAAAAAAAAAAAAGGACACTGAATGGTTCTGCTACAGTACATTGACACAGTTATTGAGTATTGGAAAATTCCATGTGTGTTGAGTATTCCTAAATTGCCTCCCCTGGCATGAATACAGAGTTTTCAAAGAATCACAGGAGCACAGTCTGTTTGGGGTGGGAAGGGACCTCTGGAGATCACCGAGTCCAACCCCCTGCCCCAGCAGGGGCACCCAGGGCAGCCCACACAGGAACAGATCCAGGTGGGGTTGGAAAGTCTCCAAAGCAGGAGACTCCACAGCCTCTCTGGGCAGCCTGGGCCAGGCTCCGACACCATGAAGAAGTTTTTTCTCATTTATGTAGAAAAATCTCATGTTCCAACTGCACCTGTTGCCCTGTGTCCTGTCATTGGTTGAGACTGAGCAGAGCCTGGCTCCAGCTCCTGGCACTCACCCTTCATCTGGCTGATAGCTGATTTCTTTTTAATAGCATACTTTAGAAATTCTTTTGAGTGCTGATTCATTGACAGATCTGTACACAGCACAGAGCTTAGTTTATTTTATTCCATCTGTGACAGAGCAGGTAGGCAACAGCAGAACCAGCTTTAAATTTGTTCAAAATGGGTTGTTTCAGGATGGTGCAACACACAGGCTAGGTGGCCGTAGTGATTTTGATCCAGTTATTTGGAGCAGAAGGGAGTCTAAAATTGTATTACTGTGGTGTCACACGGGGCTCAGGATGGCACTGTCAGGACGGTGACTGCAGTTTACAGGTATCCTCTTTAAACCTGATAGTTCAGGATGTGGGTCTGGCTCAGGTTTAAAAAGCAGCTGAACACTAGTTGAGGGTGCTTAGTGCAGTCCTGTTGTGCTTGCTGCCTCTTCTGCCCTTGCCCATGTGTCTACACTCCTCTCCCTGGTGTCTGCCTCTCAAGGTGAAATGGAAGTTTCATCTCCATGGCCTGATTGGTCTTTTACATCTTAGCTGAAGAGCATTCTGCTAATTGCAGCAGTGGCCTTTGGGTAACACTATGATCTATAAATTCTAATAGATTATGTCCCACACGTTTGCTGAGACAACTGTGTCTCTGTGATTAATGAATCTTCTTTAACTGCCTTATTAGAGCCAGTAAATCTGGATGGATTTTTTTAATCCAACTTCCTTTTTTTAAATTTTTTTTATTATGTTTTTTTTTATTTTTTTGGCATATATAAGAGAAGCTGCTTTACCTTTTCAATTTCCCCCCCCGCCCCCACTGCCTATCTGGTTCTTCAAATCATAATAAATTTCCCTAGGTATCACCTCCTCCTCAGGGGTCAGTGTCTCAGTTCTGGCTCAGATCATCAAGTAACTAGGTGCCATTGCCCTTGAACTGTTGTGCTCCTTCCTTTTTCTCTCTGCAGTCAGCATACAGCAGTGGCTTTGGTCAGGCCTCTCGAAGATGCTGCCTTGTTCGACACACTGATTTATCTTAAACTCCATGTGTAAGCCTCTTAGCAGCAAATGGATAAAGCAGTTGCTTAACAGTTTCTCAGCCATGCAGGATGTTGGCCTGTACATTACCCTGTCCCTGCTGAATGATGCCCTAGGAACTGGTTTCCTGGAGCAGCTGTTGTGTTGTGCTAGAAGCTGACAAGATTTTGTTGTTTCACCTGCGGCTGTGAACCAGCGTTCCCAGTGGCAGGGCAGATATGAGACCTGAGCCATAGTGAGGTTGGGAAAACCTGTGCCTGACTTGGGCTAAGAGGCTCTGCACAAGGAAGGCTGCATATGGATGTGCACCTGGGCATTCTCCTGTGAGTCACGGGCATAGGTACTACATCCTAACGTGGACACTGTCACAGAGGTGTGAGGGCTGAGAGGAACACCAGCTCTAGCTAACTCTGGGGTCTATAGAGAAGCCTAGAACAGCATCATGGAAGCAAGAAGAAAGAGTGTGAGCTCAGACCTGGAGCTGTTCAGAGCTTTGCTACTTTGCCTGGCGCCTGGTGCAGACCCCACTCTACCATGTCTCAGCTGGACTGGAGCAGAAAGTTCTTTCCTCTGCAGAAGAGGGAGAGGGTTTTTGTTCCCATGATGCCTCTCACTGGCAGCCTTCAGTGCTCAGAAAAATTGTTGATCTTGGTGACAGCTCCTCTCATCCTGCCTCTTTCGAAATAAAATGTTTCTTATTCCTTGTTTCATCAGAAAATGAAAGCCCAGGAAGACTAGAAAGACTGACTCAGGGCCACATGAGTGGAGGATCTACTCTCGTATCTGTGTAGTTCAGTACTCTGTGCAGCCACTATTTATGCCTGCAGCTCTGTAGTTGTTTTCTGGTTGTCACAACTGCATGATGGTTTGCCCTGAGCGCAGATGTGAAAGCTCAGGCTTAGTTTTCATTGACTGCCATCTTACGCTGTTATCAGTAGAACCTGCTGACTGAAGTTCTCACACGTTGAAAGAACACAGAGTAAGCTTTTTAAAAGATACTGACTTTCACATCATGATACTAAATGGAGGCTTTATGTGTTTTACACCAAGGATTTTCAGGATAAATAATCCATGCTGCCTGCAGAACATATGGTTCTGAAGTGCTCCAGATGGATTTGAGCTGCCAAGGTTATAAATTGCATTTTCCCAGCTGCAAATAGGTCCCATTATGGGAATGTATCCATGATTCCCAAATTGTCAGCATCTCTGTTACGGAGAAGGTGGTGAAGTGTCTCACCATTACATCTCCTGTGTCCATTTCCTCAAGGCAGCAGCCCGGGATGGATCTGAGAATTCCTTGGATTGGTCCATGTGGTGCAGGATACTATTAGCAGCCTCCACAGAGACAGGTGGCTTTTTTTTGACAGGAGAGCTGGTTCTACAGAACAGCACTGCTGTTGCAAAAACTTCCTTAAGTTTAGTTCTCTTGCTTGGAAGAAAGCCCAGTCCCAGCTGGAGTGCTTTCCAGCTAGAGAATGAAGAAGACAAGCCAAGAGACTGTGGATTATGTGGCAGTGTTCTGGTTACTGAGGGATTTCCTTGCCCTCTAGTGTATTAGAGGACAGCTTGCCCTCCGTGTCTGGGCTAGCAGTGGTAGGGGCAGCTGAGAGGCATGGAATGTCTGCAGCCTCTATCTGGCCAGATGTCCAGCAGGATCTGGGCAGACTGGAGAGCTGGGCAAGGGCAAGCCTAATGAAGTTCAACAAGGATAAGTGTAGAGTCCTACACCTGGGGAGGAACAGCACCGTGTACCCAACAGCATGTTGGGGTGGTCCGGTGGGAAGCAGCCCCATGGAGAGTGACCTTGGTGTCCTGGTGGACAGTTAAGTTCTCTGTGGGACAGCAGTGGGCCCTTGTGGCCACGAAGGCCAGCAGCATCCTGGGGGGCCACAAAGAAGAGTGTGGCCAGCAGATCAGACCGAAGGTCCCATGTCCCAGGACAGCAAATACAGATGCTTTAATAATGATCATCCCCCAGGCTGATTTCCCTTTCTCTGGAGATCTGTGGCTCCAGGATTTCCTGGAGTTAGAGGAATACAGTTTGTATTCAGATTTCTATTCCCATTTGAGATCTGCTTGAACTATGGGCATCCAGCTGCCCTGGGGCAAGGAGCTCCACGTGAGCTTCCATTATGTGAGCTGCACAGAGCCATCTCCTCTTGGCTGCTTCAACTGTGCAAAGAGAACTGGTATGTTTAAATCTCAGGACACTAAATCTTTGATAAACACTTGTGCTTTTGTGTTAAGATCTGAGGCAGAGTCCTTTCCTTCCATCACTGCAGAAGAGCACTCTGTCACGGGCATCCTGTGTATTTGTTCCCTCAAAGGTGATGTCTGAATTCAGATCTATTAATTTCACAAGGTGAGATCTTAGGGTAGTATAACAGAAATCCAACATTTTGCATGTGATGAGGGGAGAGAGGGAAATGCTTTTCCGTGGCCCACCACAATTGCAGTTCTGAGCTCCTCTGGGGAGGAACATGTTCGTAGCAAATGCAAATAGATTGTCCTCTCCTGACCTTAGAAGTCCATAATGATATCTTACTGTTTTCTTTCTCCTTACTCTCCCCCTGCCCTGCAGATTTACATAGTTGAGAAAGATAATGCAGAATCTCTTAGATAATGAAAATAAGTCTGCATGGGGAATAGCTAGACATCCACACCAATAAAATGTTGGTTTAATGATGGCAATTTTCTGGCTCATATTAATTTATCACATTCTCCAGAGAGTAATTCATTATGAAGATACCTTTCAGATGCTTTTCCTGCTTTATTGAAAGGTAAAGAGCAAAATAGCTCCAAGATCTGATATAAAAATATTTTAATTGTTCTCAAAAGGTGTGTGATTTGCTGTCTTTATTGGATATGTACATTATACATAGTAAAATTTTCTTTTCTGCAGTGCTTTCTCTCTGAGAATCTCTCTGTCCCCAGAACTTTTCCAGTATTTAGTACATTAAGTACTCCTCATGAATACTCATTAAATATCACCCTTAGAAGCATCAAGAGGATTAATTTAGCCAATGGGAAAAGGCTTGTGAAATAATTTATTCTGTGACCTTTAACTTCCCCAAAGGGCTTAGGAGCTAAGCGGGCTGAAGAAGACCTCTCCATTTGCAAACTTGGACCTCACTGATATCATTCTCCTCCTGAAAAGCATGTCCCTGTTCCTGTCCCTTCCACATCCACCTCCCCTGATGTGGCTGCAGGAGCCTGAGGATTTGTTTCTCAACACCTGTTGGAAGCCAAGATCCGACATGCATCAGATTGAGAGAAATGGAGATTACACTCCTATGGAAATAAGACAACAAAGCCCCACAGCACTTGGGTGTCTTCCTGTGCAGGTAACGTCTCTGTCACGATGGTGCTAAAGGCCCAGTGTAGCAGCTTGTCTTTGCTCATCTGTGCTGGAACCCTTGTCACCCACACGGTGAAAGACTGGCACTGCTACCACCACAGGCAGCTGGTCTCCTTTCCAATGGCCACTAGCTCGAAGTGTGGTGAACTGCCTAACTTTGACCCAAAGCCATCCTTCGGGCAAAAAACGTGTATTTTTAAGTATCTAGTTTAAGCCCATTAACACAGGCACTTATAAGGGGAAGGCACATTTAATTAGTTGCAACGGACTCTGACCATGTACATGTCTTAGCTGGAGTCCTGACTTACAGGCAGATGTCACATGCAGAAACGTGGGGCAGATTTACCATGGCACATAAAGTAAGCTACGAGCCTCACTGAGTCACTGAATTTACAAGGAGTTCCTCTGTCATCCTCTGCAGCCAGCTGAAGAGACCGTGCGGCACGGAGGCGACACTGCTCTGTCAGATTTCTCTTCTGTGTGTCTAGGGGCCTGTCTGGAAAGCACCAGCCACTTGCACTGCTGCCATCACCCGGGACTGAAGTCACAACCCAACCATGGAAGGGAGAGAGAAGAAAACAGTAGAGGACCTCATCACAGCAGGTCAGTGTGCTTTCCCAAAGCATCACCACTGAGCAGGAGCCTGCTTTTGAGACTGCACTTTGCCCTTGGTGACACCTTAACCAATGCTTTATTTCCTCTAGCTGTGAAAAGGGGTTAATAACTGTTCTCCACTGCACTATAATTCTGCAAAATAATATATACTAAATAGTGTGGGTTTTTTTGCAATCAGGCAGTCCTAGAAACTCTTCGACTCATCCTACAGTGCTGATGATAAAGCATAATTTAAAAGGTGAGAACTTTAAATCTTCAATTTTTAGCAGTACAACTTGTGCTGCACTGTGCCATTTCAACAAATGTGTTTCTTGCGGAAGGTATTTATTGGTGTGTCCTTCATTCTATTTAAAGATTCCTGGTTTACTCCTTGAGGACCAAAAAGAAAGAAAAAAGGGAGAGGTAGAGAAAAAAATAACAAAGGAATAAAAGCCACAGCCTATTTTATACAATCATTCACTATATTGCACTCCCTTGACCATCTGCATTGTTAGTCCCCACAGGATATAGGTAGCAGCTGGATAATAATTGAAAATTATGGCTTGGAAGGCAACTTACAATCTGATGGATAGTTTATGGCACCAATTTTCTTCCCTACCAATACTAGCAAAACATGACAGGGAAAATAATCAGCTGAAACCAAGAATAAAATCAGCACAACAAGCTGCCAGCAGGAGCCTCTTGTCAGCCCTAAGCCCTCCTTCAGTTACTAAAACATAGAGGTGCTTCCTGTAAATACCAGGACAAGGCTCCTGCTGGTAGTAAAGGCTGAGCACTTCCAGAGAAATGCGGAGCATTTAGCATCTTCCTTGGGCTACTGCAGCTGTTCAGCACCTTCACAGAGGAGCTGATTGTCCCTGAGGATGGGGCACATCAGCCATTTTCTCTGCACAACATACATTTGCTCTTTAAAAATGTACTTTCATCCACACACTCCCAATCATTCAGGGCTTTTTGTGACCTTTAAATTTACAAATTAAAAGGATACTCTCAGTGCAGTAATAACAATATGATGGGATGTAATACTGGACAAATTCCAAACCTATAGATTGAATTGAAAAATTGGGAAGCATTTAAAACAAATCCTGTGAACAGAGCAAAAAATAAACACACCCCACACACACCCCACCCCCCCCCCCCCCCCCCCCCCCCTGCGCGTTCTTCCCCCGTCTCTATTCTTCTCTTTTTTCCCCCCTTTTTTCCCTCTTTGTTTATGGATGG